>PVIY010008918.1:0-74801 GCA_004026745.1 Myrmecophaga tridactyla | reverse complement strand
TTTTGTTTCTTTTTCAATTCATTTTTAAATCACAATAATGAATAGGTAAACATAAATAGCATGTTTTCAGGAAAATTAATTGCATTTTCCAAATTCAAATAAAATATACTGAAAAGGTTACATTGTTTTATAGTTCTTCAAATATCTTGTTTAATAGAAAAGACAGTCAAATTCAAATTGTTTGCTTCTGCTTTCAAGCCGTTGCAAAATGTGGTTTTTATTGAACCACATGAAGAAATCTGACCTCACACAGATAGGTGGTAGAAGAAGAATGAGTGTTTTAAGAGCACTTTCACATAATTGTGAATATTCTCCTTTATACTAAACCAAAACTTAGTAACTGTTCATTTCTTAAATGCAATGTAAAATCTGAAATCATATTTCCATTAGGGTCCTCCAGGGAATTGATATGAGATTATTTATATTACAGGATTTGTTGCAGGAGTAAAGGATTGGCTCATGCACCAGTGGGGATGGGCACATCTGCATTCTATACAGTATGCCCCAAGCTGGGAATTTCCATGGAAGTTGTGATGAATTCCAAGAGAAGCTGGCTAGCTAAAGTAGAGATAGGAAGTCTTTCTTTCTGACTGCCGAAATCATAAGTTCTTCCTTTAAAGCCTTCAACTGATTGGATGAAACACCTCTCATTGCAGAAGGCAATCTCCTTTGTTGATTGCAGATGTAATCCACTGTAGATGCAATCTACAGATTACACAATGCTACAAAATACACACACAGTAAGAATCAGGACATTCCCTGCTGGACTAAACACCTGGACACCATAACCTAGCCAAGATGACACATTAACTTAAAAATCATAATATCAACGGCATTTTGTGTTCTATTACTTTAAAAAAATTTAATGGATCATCTGTTTCTTATTGTAATGCATATTTAGACATTTAAAAAATAGAAGTTCAAATTAGTTAGAATCACCCTCTATTTCTGTTTGTTAAAGTTACCAGAATGCAATATCCCAGAAATTAGTTGGCTTTTTCAAAGAGAATATTAGGTTATGAATCCTCAATTGTAAGCCCATAAAAATGTCTAAATTAAGGCATCAACAAGAGGATACCTTCACTGAAGACAGGCCAATGGTGTCCAGGGTTCCTCTGTCACATGGAAGGCACATGGCGACATCCGCTGGCGCTTCACCCTTGGGTTTGTTTCAAAATGGCTCTCTCACCTCCTGAGGGTCCTTTTGGCTTCTTGTGGTGTTTTCTATCTCTCTTAGCTTCTCTCAGTTCCAAGATCTCTCCAAAACCTCTTTCCTTTAAAGGACTCCAGCAAGCAAATTAAGACTCACCTTGAATGAATGGAGTCACATAGCCATGGAAAGAATCTAATCAAAAGAGTCTACCCTGCAATAGGTCTGCTACCACAACATTGGATTAAAGAACATAGGCTTACTGATTGTATATGTAGAATGGAATGATATATTAATGTTCTTTTGTTAAGTTTTTTAATTAATAAAAAGTTTAAAAAAAAAAAAAGAACATAGGCTTTTCTGGGGCACATCACAGTTTCAAAACAAACACCACCCTTCCCAAGTCATCAGCAATATTGATGTATTCAGAAGATGTGAAACCCATGGTGACACATAAAACGATTCTCAAATTTTAATTTTCTCTTGGGAACTCAGATTTAATCCAAGCAACAAGTACTGGCAGTTATTTTCCTTGAAGTAAAAGGATAAATTTTTAAATTTTCACACAAATATCTGTCAATTTTCTGATTTTTACACCACACTTTGCTTTTCAGTCATTCTTTCTAGGAAAAGCAGATGGTCCAGCTCAAAACTCAGACACACAACAGTTTTTCTTGGAGACAGCCATTGTACTTCAGAATGCAGCCCAAAGCTTTGTATTCTTTTGATGTGAAAATAAAATGATTCATGGGTTGAGATAAAATATAATGATTAATTTTGTTAAAATATCAATGACATTCTTAAGTAAAATTTTTAGTTTTTTTTTTTCTTTTAATTTCAAGTGTGAGAAGAAGGATACAGTTTACAGTCTGGGGACACTGCTTATTATTCCTGCAAATGATGACCCAGCAATGCTTTTACAGCATCCATGTAAATATCAACAGAGTGAAAAAAGCAAATGGCATCCCAGTATTATTATGAAAATAGTTTTGCATTCATAGATCCCTTGAAAGAGTTTCAGAGACCCCAAGCAGACTACGGACCACAGTTTAAGAACTGTTTGTGTGAACAATTTTAGCTGCACCCTGACACTGAACAGATCACTATGAAACCCAGAAATGATGTCAGGGCTGAGACATGGTTGCTCATGGCAGGACCGTGCCAGTTTGAATGGGTTGTGTACCCCAGAAAAGCCATGTTCTTTAATCACAATTCAAAATGGTAGGTTGGAAACTCTTTTGATTAGATTATCTCCGCAGAGACATGGTGCTCCCAGCCATGGGTGTGGTTTTTGATGAGATTGACTCCACAAAGATGTGGCATGCCCAGTTGGGTGTGTGGCCTTTGGGTTAGAAGGAGGTGTGACTCTGCTCATTCAGGGTGAGTCTTGAATAGCTTGCTGGCATCCTTTAAAAGAAGAAACATTTTGGAGTATGCTCAGAGCTGATGCACACATTTGAAGAATAGTTGCTTCAGAGGTGACAGAGACACGGATATTTGGAGATACTTGGATTGCTGACAAGACAGTGCAGATGCCTAGACACAGGCAGATCACAGCAGACACTGCCATGAGCCTTCCAATGAGATGCCACAGAACCCAGAGCTGTGTCCAGGAGGAGCTACGTGAACGCCAACAGATGCTTAGAGAGGAAACCACTGGTATCAGAAGCTGGAAGCAATGGAACCAGGAACAAGGACCAGCAGACACCAGCCATATGCCTTCCCAGATCGGCCTTCCTTGAGCAAAGGAATCTTTCTCTGACTGCCTTAATTAGGACATATTTATAGCCTTAGAACTGTAAATTTGTAACTGACTAAATTCCCTTTTAAAAGCTATTCCATTTCTGGTATGTTGCATTCTTCCAGCTTTAACAAACCAACACAAGGACTAAAATCAGGCTGCTCATAGATCGAGAGAAAAAGTAGTTCCCAGGAGTAAGGGGCTGTGGTGGAACTGAAAACAGCCATATCAATACTACAAAATAGCAGTATAGACTTCATAGCAGAGGAGAGAACGAACCCATACCCCAAACAATCTCCAATATTTACAAAATCTAGGATGCAGATACTATCTCTCCTATTTTATCAATGAGAGAGTTGGTGCTCAGAAAGTCTGTGATTTCCACAATATCACATAGAAGAATGAAGAAGGAGCCTCAGGCCTCCCTGATAGGTTAGTATCTTCCCAACAACCTGATGTGCAAGAGGCCACACACAGTGGGGAGGAACCGGAACGACGTGGGAAGTCCCAGACAAACAAAGGAGAATGGTACCTCTGGTTCTGGTCATTGAAGTGGGGGGAGGACACATCAGACCTGGGGCTACCTCGGGTCCCTCCGAGCTACCCAGTCCCATGGCTCCTCCCATCCTACCACTCCCCCTGGGCTGGGCCTTAGACAAATATCACCTGCCTCATCACATATGGTCCCTGGCACTCACCTATGGCATCCAGGGATGCAGGAACAGGACCACTGAACATCATCTTAGTCACTTGGTGCACTCTTATGTCTTGCACCCATATGTCCTCTCTTTTCTTTCCCGTGGGAAAAAACAAACAAACCACTTATAAATATGGTTCTATGACCCCTCACCATCCTGGGTTCTGATCTCCTCACTGAACTCAGTGATTCCATTTCTGACAGATCTTCAGGACTGCTTGGAGGCTTATTACAAAATGCTCAGGGCTCTCCCCAGAGTCATGTCTCAGTTCACTGGGCCCAGAGCAGAGCAATCACCTATATAACAAGCCGTCCATGTGAGTCTGGTACACAGACATGTGGGAATCCAGGTCTCCCTTCTTACTACTGAAAATTTGACCTGAAGACCAGCAGTAAAGGCCAACAGTGGGCTTGCTCTAAATACAGACCATTAACCTACTCCAGACCATCTGAATCAAAATGAGATCCTCAGGTGACTCGAGTACATAGTAAAGTTTGACTTCCAGATGCATTGCCAGAAGTGAGCAATTTACCCTTGGCACATGATCTGATCACACCGCATAGCTGTGCATGGCTGAGGGTTCAATCTTTACTCCCTTTCTCTTCTATAGAAGTAAAAGCTAAATTCATGGTCAACAGGGCTAGGTTATGGAATCCACTTGTGTTTCACTAAGAAACATTGGTAAGTCCTCAATTTGAACAGGGTCAGATTCGTGAGTTACACATCTCTCTCAAATTCCAGCAAGTGAGCATTTATTGATTAATATAAGAAAAACAGAGAAATAAAATAAGTTACATCACCAGATGGGAATTCTTCAACACCTGAAGAAGAATGCTGGGGAATCCTGGAGACAGCATTTTTGGGGTCAGCCTGGGAAAGTTCCAAACAGAGCGTCTTCCTCTTGGATCAGATTCCAGAGTTAATGGTGTGTTGTATGGGTTTATATAGTCTAATTTTAGCCATGGTCCAAATGATTTATGTGATAAGTTCAAGTGTTTCTCATGAGACTGGCAAGGTTTCAAGAGAAACTTCCTTTGACAAAAATATTTTTACGAATGAACATTTTCATCTCAGAGAGTAGCCAGCCCTCCCAGTTGGATTTATACATTTTACCATTGAAACAAAATGGTCACTCAATGTTTGTTTGGTACCTTGTGATACAGGCAATTGCACATGTGTGGGTCAAGCTGGTTTCTGTGGTGAGAACAACAATCACACAAAGGGTCAAGCTGTTTTTCTAGGGTAATAAACAGCTTAGTGTTTTCAGTTTTGCCTGACAGTAAGTCTCAAAGGGAGGCAAGCTCTTATATACATATGTATAAGCAGTATAAGCATATATATTTCCAGTATAAGCAGGCCAGTGTTTGCTTCATCAAATAAGTCAAAATGTATACATATATACACACACACATACATATGAATGTATATATATATATATATATATATATATATATATATATATATATATATATATATATATATATATATATATATATATATATATATATATACATTTTGACTTGTTTGATGAAGCAAACACTGGCCTGCTTATACTCTGAGGGTATTTCATGAATGGATTTGCATCTACAATCAGCAGTTACGTCTATGGCTGATTGTATCTGCAATCAACAAAAGAGTCTACCCTCAGCAATATGGGAAGTCTCTTCATCCAATAAGTTGGAAATCTAAAAACCTAGAACTGAGGATTTAAGAAGCCAGAAAGAACTACTTCTGCCTCTACTTTAGCCAGCCAGTTTCCAGCTCACAACCTGCTCAATGGAATTTGACTTGCCAAAATTCAGAATCACATGTCAGTTTCCAGCTTGTGGCCAGACCAAGAACATGCCCAAACTGGGGTACATAATTCAATTCCCTGTCTCCAACCCTGACCTCATCTCAATTATTCTCTGCTGCAGCCACACTGAACAAAAGACATTCCTGCAAACTGCCTTTACAGAGGACAGTTCCCTGCTGGAAAGACCTTCCTCCTGACAGGTCGAACCTAATTCTTTCACATCCTTTCCATCTTTCCTCAAAATTAGTCTCTGGATACCACAGATTCTTGAGTTCATGGGCTGCCCTGTTCCTCGTGGAGACAATGACAGGACACATGAGTTCTGCTGCTGTTGGAGGCAGGGAAACCCAGGGAAGGAGGAGCCCAGGACTTGTACACGAGAACAAGAATGACCACAGTCCTCTAAGAAAATGAAGAATCAGCAAATAAGCACACCCACGATGATGACCCACACCAGGTCTGAGCGGGGGCACACCAAGCCCTCACTGTCCACGGTTCTGCAGACAAGACGAGGCCCAGACAATGTCTGAGATCCTGTGACCACAGTCCTGGTGGGACAAAATCCTTCTGAAGGGACAGGGAGTAAAGATGGCCCAACCTAGGAGTGACCAAGTCAAAGCCCTGGATGTTCTGACCACCGACTGGACACGGGCTCCGTCCACCCTCGGCTCCCCACAGCCATCTCCTGTCCCACCTGCTACACTCTACACAGCAAACACATGGATTCTGGAAGGTTCCCAGGTCTTCCATTTATTTTCTCTTCCATTCTAAGAATCTTTTTAATTAACTCATAAACTCCTCCTCATGGTAAGAATTTGAAAAAATAAATTCATATCCAGATTTCTATTTTCACAGCATAGTAATATTTGGAATTGTACGTATGTTCTTAAACTAAATTGATTGCTATGTGTGTGAACCCATTGTAAGTACGATCTTTTAATGAAGTCACTTCAGTTAGATGTGTCCACCTCAATCAGAAGGGGTCTTAATCCTATTACTAGATGGAGTCTTTTATAAGTAGGATGACCTTCAGACATAAGAGGGAAAACAACAGAGGGAGTAGCCAGAAGCTAAACATCAATAGAATCCAGAAGAGAAGGGACAGACCAGGAAATGGTGTCATGTGCCTTGCAAAGTGACAATCTAAGAAAGAAGGGTTGTAGACAACCAGCCCCAGAATGCCAGTCTGCGTGGACAATGCATTGCCTTGATAACACCTGGATTTGGATTTTCTCTTAGCTTCAAAGCCATGAACTAATAAATTTTCATCACTTTAGCAGACCCATTACTTTTTATTTGCTTATACAGCAAAGGAAACTAAAACACATCATATGGTAATTCTATACTTAACTTTCTGAGGAGCTGCCAAATACTGTTCCATAGTGTTTTCACCATTTTACATTTCCATCAACAGTGAACAAATATCCCTATTTCTCCACATCCTCTCCAACACTTATTTTCCATTTCTGAAATAATAGCTATTCTACTGGGTGTGAAGAGGTTTCGCATTGTGCTTTTGATTTGCAATTCCCTAATGGCTAATAACATGGATGTGTTTTTTGACCATTTGAATATCTTCTTTGGAGAAATGCCTGTTCAAGTCTTATGCCCATTATGTATTTGGGTGGCTTGTTTTGTTGTCCTGAGGAGTAGGAATTCTTTTTATGTCCTTTATATTGAACTCTTATCAGATAGTGTTTTTCCAGTTATTTCCTCCCATTAAGGAGGGTTGTGTGTTTAAATTCATGATGAAGTCCTTTGGTACACAGTTTTTAATTTGATGACTTCCCATTTATCTATTTTTTTATTGCTTATGCTTTTGGTGTAAAGGCTGAAAAAACATTCCTAACACAAGGCCCCAAAGATGTTTCCCTGTGTTTTCTTCTAGGAATTTTATAATTTTGTTTCTTATTATTTAGGTCTTTGATAATTTTTTCGATAATTTTTGCATGTTGTTGGGGTATGGATTTACCTTTGTCTTTTGTATATGGAGGTCCAGTTTTTCTAGTGCCATTTGTTGAAGAAAATTCTTTCCCCATTGATTGGCCTTGGGACCACTGTAAAAAATCATTTGGCCATAAACATGAGGGGTTATTTCTGAAGGCTCAATTTTATTCCATTGGTATATATGGCCGTTCTATGCCAGTATCTTCCTGTTTTGATTATTGCACCAATGTAATGAGTTATGAAATCAGTGGATGTGAGTCTTCCAATTTCATTCTTCTTTTTCAAAATAGCTTTGGCTATTTGGGATTCCTTACTTTTCCAAATAAATTTGATATTTGTTTTTTCCATTTCTGCAAAGAATGCTGTTAGAATTCTATTTGGAATTGTGTTGAATCTGTAAGTCTCGGGGTAGAATTGGCATTTAACAAAATTTATTCTTCCAACGTATGAACACAGAATGTCCTTCCATTTATCTAGGTCTTCTTTGTTTTCTTTTACCAATGTTTTATAGTTTTCCATGTATAAATGCTTTGCACATCATAAAGAATGTAAATGAATAAATGTACTTCTAAATATTTTTCTCTTTTAGTTCCTATTGTAAATGGAACATTTTTTCTGATTTTCTCCTCAGATTGTTTATTACTAGAGTACAGAAACACTACTGATTTTCGCATGTTGATCTCCCTCTACTTTGCCGAATTCGCATATTAGCTTAAGAGCTTTCTTGTAGATTTTACAGGATTTCCTATATATAGGATCATGTCATCTGCAAATAGGGAAAGTTTTAGCACTTCCTTTCCAATATGGGTGCCTTTTATTTCTTCTTCTTGCCTAATCACTCTGTCAAGAACTTCCAGTGCAATGTTGAATAACTGTGGCAAAACTGAGTATCTATGTGTTGTTACAGATCTTAGAGGGTAAGCGTTCAGTCTTTCTACATTATGATGAGAATTGTTAAGTTCTTCAAATATGCTCTTTTATCACATTGAGGACATTTTTTTTTCCTAGTATCTTAAGTGTTTTTATCAAGAAGGCCCCTCGATTTGCCAAGTGCCTTTTCTGCGTCAACTGAGATGATCATGTGGTGTTTGTCCTTAATACTGATGATCTGGATTGATACATTAGTATGATAGTTTTATATCATTAGTTGATATTCTTATGTTGAGCCACCCTTGCAAGGATTCTTTCTGCCCTTTTTCACTTCTCTTCTCTTTCTGGGACTCCTAGGACAAATATATTTTTGTGCTTCATGCTGTCATTCAATTCCCTGAGAACATGCTCAGTTTTTGCCATACTTTCCTCCTGACTCTCTTGTTTTTTCAATCCTTTTGGCTACCTTCTTGAAATTCTTCATTTCTACACTCTTCTCCAGGCATCTCTCTCCTAGCTTTCCCCACCAGCCTGTAGCATTCCCTTTACTATTTCTTGTATGGCAAGTTTCTTGTTCATGCACTTTCAATTTCTGTTTCTCTGTGAATATTTTCAACGTCCCCTCATTTTTGAAGGATACTTTTGCCAGGTAGAGAATTCTTGGCTGGCAGTTTTTCTTTCTCAGTGCCATAAATATATCATACCACGCTGCCTTCTTGCCTCCATGGTTTCTGATCAGAAATCAGAACTTAGTCTTATTGAGCCTTCCTTGTATGTATTGAATCACTCTTCTTTCTGTTTTCAGAATTCTCTCTGTCTTTGGTATTTGACATTCTGATCAGTACGTGTCTTAGAGAAGTTGTTTATAGGATTTATTCTCTTGGAAAATGTTGTGCTTCTTGGACATGTACATTTACATTATTCCTAGGAGTTAGGGAATTTTGACGATTATTTACTCAAATATTTTTTCTGCCCCTTTTCCCTTCTCCTCTCCTCCTGGAATGTCCAGAATATGTGCCCAGATGCCCATATGTACTTTTGTGCTTTGTCCTCTCATTCAATTTTCTCTACCCCTGCTCAATTTTTTCCATTCTCCTCTCTATCTATTCTTCTGTCTCTAAGATTTCAGATGTCCTATACTCTGGTTCACTGGCCCTTTCTTCTGCCCCTTAAACATGCTGTTATGTGCCTCTAGTGTATTTTTAATTGCTTGTATGGTGCTTTTCTTTACAATATACTCTATTACATTTTGCATGCTTTCAACTTCTTCTTTATACTCACTCAGTGTCTTTTTAATATTCTTTATTTCTTTCATTGTATTTTCCTTCATTTCCTGGAATAGATTTAAAAGATTTATTTCAAAATCACTAATTAATTGTTTACAATCCTGTGTCTTGTCTGAAGCTTTAATTTGTTCCATTTACTGGGCTATATCTTCCTGTTTCTTAGTATGGTTTGCAATTTTTTGCTGGTGTCTAGGCATCCAATTTCTTTACTGAGTTTACTCTGGAGACCAGTCTCTCTCTCTTGCCTTAGGGTTTTCTTGAAGATTGGCTTTGTGCTTCAATTCTTACTTGACACTTGGTTCAACATATTCCATAACTTCAGAATAGTTTGTATTTACTGATCATGTTTTTTTCAGTTCTTTTTCATCTGTTTCTTGCCCTGGATATGTGGTATAATTTTTGAGATTGCACCATTTGTGCAATTGTTTCACCCCCAGGAGAGAACTTCTTTCCCTTGTTTCTCTTCTGGGACTGTTGATCTGTTCTGTTTGTTTTTTATTTGCCTCTATGTGTTTTAACACTCTTTTCAATATGTCCAACTGCTTTTACTTGGATGGCTAATTCTGAGAAGAGGAGCTCCACAAAGAGACTTGCTGAAGTCACTTCTTCCCTGTGAAACAGGCCCAGGGACCCACAAAGGGGGTGCAGATCCATTCCAAAGTGCTCTGGCGAAGAGACCAGGAAGGACCCCAATCTTTTTGATGGTTCCCAGAATCTGTGCCTTCCTGGCCTGCCCATGAACACCTGCTTCAGTCAGGTGTTCGCCGTAGTCCTAAATTGATCCTGTGCTTTTCATTTTCAAACATCTCTGTTCCTGCTGAGATGTGGCTGAGACAGATGCTGCCAGCCCCTTTTGGCCCAGGCGTGTTGAAATTGTTTCTCAGATCCCCGACCATGCTATTTGGATTCTCTAATCAAAAGCTGCAAACTGCACTGGGCCATTTGCCTCCCTTTTCTTAAGGAAGAGCAATCCTTCAGTAAACTGCCCCTTCCTCTCTGGCCCAGGAAGTCACCGCGTGTCTAATTCAGCCTTGCTTCCACCCCTGCTGGGGACAGGGCTGAAACATAGGCTGCCAACTGCTTTCTGTCCTGGATAGGTTGGAACTGTAGTTGTCCCCAGAGCTGCAATGCAGTAATTCAAACTTCCTAATCAAAAGCCCAAGTCAGTACCCAGCCATGCTGCCTGCACCCGCCTCCCTGTTCTTGGAAAACAGGACTTCTGTATCCAGCTAGGGAGTGGTTCTCAAGGCAGCATGCAGCACCTGTGGGGGATGGACACCAGTCTCCACCGTGTGGAGAGAACTACTTAAAGGTCTTCCCCACAGTTTATTATTCTCCTCCTTCTGCTCTTTCCGGGATGGTGTACAGTATTCTTCTCATTTCCGAAGCACCCAAACAGAAGTTTCAGACAGTTACTGGCTGTTTACCAGCTGCCCTTAAGGACAAACTGAATCCTAAAGCTCCCTATTCCACTATCTTGGCTTGCAGACCCCCCCTGCATCTTTTAGGTCTCTTATGGTGGTGCTAAGTTCCACAACACTCAAGCCCCAGGACATTATTTCATTTTGAATGTGGCTGGGATGGAGACATTTTTGGAGATTTCCCTTTGGCTTTCCATGCTCTGGTTGCCCTTACTCTACAGACCAGTGACCAATGTGAGGTTCCTGCATTGCCAAGGATGTCAATGCCAAGAAACCATGTAAGTTTGGGGACCCTCTGTTCCATTCTAAGCTGGACTTTGCCCAGAACTCCATTTATTATTTGGCTCTTGTCAGTCCTTATTTAATTAGAGGATGTAATGAGCCTGTCACTCTTTGGAAACAGTGTCAACCCGAAACAGATATCCAATAATCCTCAACATTTCTGATTATTACAATTTCTCCAGTGTATTATCCTTTGAGTAAATGGGGGTAGACACCTTTGCAGAAGGATGGGGAGAACTGTCACAGTACACCCCTGCCAGTTTTCCAAGGGCCTTCCTCCTAGTGACACGGACACCTTTTCAGTCACGGGTTATGAAAATGAAAATTGGGTCAGGTCTGAGAATTGAACTAGGGGTCACGAATTTTTATGGTGACAATCATGCTCAGCCTCTGATCAATTCTTCTTATATTTTTAAATGCTCAACCAAGCAGCACCCTTGTTGACCATGCATCCTTTGACCCAGGGACACCTTGTGTTATTACCCTTCTCCACAACTCTCTGAGTTCAAATTACTGTGCCTGCTCCTTCAAGATTATTATGGAAACTCTGCCCTCCTAGTTGTGGGTTTTCAGTGCTACCACCAGGCCTCTGTGTCTTCAGAAATCCCACCATCCTCATGGATATTAATGAGTCCAACTCTGAACTTTCCCCTACCATCATCACCAGCCTGCAGATGACAACCTCTCAAAATTTCTTAGTGATGCCTTCTCTCTCAAAGCATATTCCTCTCTGGGATCTGTTCTGTAACTACTTGTTGAAGAGTGCTTTGAAAACTATTGCCTTTTTATATCTTTGCTTTGTATATATGTTATACTATACAATAAAAAAAGTTGGAAAAAAAAACATATTCCTTGTGGCGCTGGGAAAGGTGCATCCTCTGGGCCCTCTCATGTAACTTGACCCTCTCATGGGTTTTCTGGCCTGACATAATATATCCACTATGCATTCTCACTTGCCTCAGCCTCTTTATCCCATCCTCTTCCATCACCCTGGTCAACTAAGTCATGTCTACTTCACTGAGATTTGGACATCGTTTATTCCAATATACACAAAATAAACATCCCAGCAGTGAATTTGTCCCATGTTCTAGGATCCTTGATAAACCTGTGTCCTCAGAAAATGTTCACTAACCAATGAATTTCTGTCTATCCAGCCTGATATTTTGAGATCCCTAACCAAACTCCTTCAAAATCCAATTCACAAGTGCTGCTTTGGTTCCTTCATAAACATGCCAACTAGCTATTGCCATTATTTAGGAGTCAAGTCTTTTCCCCCTTTACTAGCTCCAGTATAACGCCAGCCAGTTTGTGCTGGGAATTACCTTCATTATTACACCATCAGCCACGAGAGGAGGTGGGGGCAGTGTCAGAGCAGCATACCTATTTTACCAGAGGGGAGAGACTTGAGCAGCATCTCCCGGCATAGTGGAAGTGCTAACTTCATTAGAGAAGGGTGAGTCTGCTCTTCATACCTAGAGGGTCCATAGGGATAACCCTGCTACAATTTGCAGAATCATAGCCTTTCCCCCACCAAGACTCTCAATTTCATATAACAGACCTGTCTTGATGAGCATTGAAAGGTCTCTGGAGGTCTATGGCCCTATAGTTATATATATAACACACAGTTATATGTTCAGCTTGCCTATCACTCTTTCCACCCTTCTTAGATGATGAAGGCCTCTCAATAAGCTACTGCAGAGGTTCTCACACTTAACTAGTAACCATTTGTTAACAATCCTCTGATTCTCATTATTATCCTTCTATAGAACAGTAATACAACTTAGCACTGTCATTGTGGGCATTCCCTTGCTATTTTTCAAAGAATTCTATTACTACTGGCCCCAGCATTCCCCCACACTGGAACATTTTCTCTATTCCCCGATGGTGAAATCCTTATCAGATGAACTGCCCCCTTGAGCCATGGTTGGGTTCCACCTACCAACCATAAGCATGCCCTCTTGGCCTGCAAGGCAGTGGGTGAGCCGGACACAAATCCCTATCTTTCTGCCTATTTTCTTGGATAACCCCTGATAAAACTCATGTTAGTTAGGGCCCTGTCACCTATAGAGTATTAATCATGCAAGGATTTTATTAGTGCAAGCACCTGTGAGGTAAAGTGAGAGGGAGACAGAGAAGGCTAGGGGAGTCATTAGACTGCTTTGCAAGTGTGCCTTTAAGTGAAGGAGAGAGAGTGAAGGTGGGTGGCTGGAAACATTGTAGATGCAGTGCAGCCTAAGGAAAATTCAGTAAATGCATCTAAGACAAATTTCAGTGGAGGTACAGCTGTGCCTTAGTTTCCCTGTTGTTTTCAATCATTGGCTGGAAGAAGCCTAATGGAATTGTATTAGTTTCTTAGACTGATTTAGCAAATACCATGAAATGGTGTGGCTTAAAAAAATGGGAATTTATTCGCTCATGGTTTTGAGGCCAGGAAATTGCCCAATTCAAGGCATCGTCAATACAATGCTTTCCTCCAAAAGAATGTCATTCTGGGGCTGGCTGCCAGCACCCTTAGTCCTTAGTTTGTCACCTGGCAAGGCACATGGTAGTGTGTGCTTTTCTCTCCTCTCTCTTCCAAGTTTGGTTAATTTCAGCTTCTCCCTTCTCCAATTCTGCCTCTTTCTCTTTCATTCCTGAATTCATTCTGTTTATAAAGGACTCCAGTAATAGGATAAAGATCCATCCTTATACAGTTGGGCCACAAGTTAACTGAAATAGCGTCACAGATATCTCATCCATATAGGAATGGATTAAGTGTAAGAGCATATTTTTTAGGATACATTCAGTTTCCAATGACTACAATCCACCCTTTGGACCACAAATATACATGTTCCTTCTATATGCAAAATACAGCCACTCCATCACATCATCCCAAAAACCTTAAGTGATGTCAGTAACAGTACTAAGTATAAACTCTCATCACAATCGGTTGTGGTTGTGGTCTATGTGGGGCACAATGTCCAGTAATCTGTTGAGCTGTGAAACCTGAAAACAAGGTATCTACTTCTAATAAACAATAGATGACTGGAATAGGATAAACACTTACATTACCATAAGGATACACTGAAAGGAAAACAGGGGTCATGGACCCCAAACAATTCTGAAACCCTGCAGGACATATGCCACCAGATTTAAAGGTCTGAGAGTCACCTATGGAACAATGTTTCCTCCCTTGGGTCTGATGAAGCAGCAGCCCCACCCCTTCCAAATGCCTGCCCAGTGACCACCTCTCCTTGAACACTGGTGGGGACACTGCACCCTCTCCAAGCATCCGGATGTCATCCAGGGTCTCCTGAAATGCTGGGGCATGGGCTCCAACCTCTCAGAGCATGGAGGTGGTGGCCAGACTCTCCCCAGTCCCCAAGGCATTTACTCCAACCTCTCCAAAGAAGCAGGTGGCAGCACTCTCCCTGGACAAGGAGGCAGAAGACCCGCTCTCTCCAAGCACTGGGGCAGACTCATCCTTTCCACACACATAAGTGGGAACCTCTCTTGACAGGAGAGGATGTCGGTCTCTATCCAAACCTCAACTTCCATGGTCTTGTCTTTTAAAGGAGAGAAATGATGCCCGGAAGACCGGATTTCCGGCCGGGGAGCCGCAGGGGCCCAGGCTCAGAGGTTTGAGCCTCCTGCGCATGCTCCAGGACCACAGGGCAGAGAGCGTGCTCCCGGCCGTCCCATGACCGCAGATGTGGAAACCAGATGGGAATTGCAAAGTGTCTTCAAATGAAGGGGATTTGTAATGTAACTTATATTTGAAAATGTCCTTCAAAACGTCCCAGGTTTTACAGTAGCAAGTCTCCAGCCTCCCAAGACCCAGGCACTGGGGTCCCTTGCCAGAGTTGAGCGTGTTCCCGATTTCTCATGTATCTTTCCTGGAAAAACAAATGCATATAAATGTTATTGTTGACGCTTCGTTTAAGAGCGCTAAAAGAGATAGAGTAGAAGAATGTGCTTCTATTTTTCTGTTACCCTCTGGAGTTTACCTTTAAGATGCTGGGAGTGGGCGGTGGGGATGGAAACCTCAGAGGCAGAGCAGGTCCCAGCGCTCTCCTGTCCGCCACTCCCGCCCCACCCCGAGCCTGGCGCCTGCAATAGGAATGGAGGTGGGCTTACCTGAGAACAGACTTCCTGGAGGCAGTTTTGGGGATCTGACTCTTTTCTGCCTTGGCTTTTGGAAGTTCTGGGGGCTGGGGGAGAGGAAGCGCTGGTGTGTGGAGGAAGACTGGGAGCTCGTGGGGGAGAGCAAAAGGGGGGGGGTCTGCCCTAACCTGATCTCTCTGTTCTCCCTCTCCTGCATCTGTCCCCCCAGGTTCCTTGTGACCTGACAAGGAACCTGAAGGCCATCACATCCTCAAATGGCTCAGCCTTTGGCTCCTCCCTGCCACCATCACTCTGACTTGGCTGCAGGAAGGGAAGAAGCTGACTCTGGATACACGATTCAGGGGAACCTGACCTGGATATGACGAGACCTCCCAGAGCTGGGCAGCTGTGAGGTCCTCCCCACGAAGAGCTGAGGTAACACCTGCCTGGTGGAGCTTCTAGGCTTGTAGGGGCCCCAGAGTGTGACCTGGGGGGAGGTGTTGTAAGAAGACAAAGGACGGAGGGTGAATCTCCTCCAAGCCCCTCTCTTCCCTCTTAATGGAGATGCTCTGCCACCTGGGATATATGTTCCAGCAGATCCAATGGTACTGGAAATGTCAGTGGCAAATAGAGATGCTGTCTAGAGCCTTTGGCAGGGCCCTATAGAAGTTACACAACTCAGGTCCTTAGGTTTTTGAACCATCCTCTTTAAATAACTATTCTTTTGAGAAACAGCTTTGGTAGAGATTGAACACAACAATGGCCACCAAGTTACCATGAGACCTGAGTTACCTGTCTCGGGCTAGTGTTGTCTGAACTGCCACAAAGTTGGGAGTGCACAGCGGTACTCCATCATAAAATAGAAGTGGTACCTATGAGGCAGGGCTAAAGTGGGTCCTGAAAGCACACATGAGTTACATGAGGAAGTGGCCCAAATGCCCATGGACACCACTTCTGCCGCATTACCTTCTCTTTCCCAGTCCAGACGCTTTCCCAGTCAGTTTACTGAGATAGAGAAAATCGGGCCTTGTTTACAGTTGGTGCTGCATGATATGCAGATAGACACCACCCAGAACTGGATAGGGCAGCACTATAGCCCCTTTCTCAGATGTCTATAAAGGACAGTAGTAAGAGGAAATCCTCCAGTGGGTGGCACTCCGGGCAGTGTACCTGGTTGTTCATTTAGTTTGGGAGGACAACTAGCAAGAGATGCATTTTTTAACTCACTCATGGACTGTTGTTAATCGTGTGGCTGGATGGTCAGGGTCTTGAAAGGTACCTGATTGGAAAGTTGGCAACAAAGAGGTCTGCAGAAGAGGTATGTGGGTGGAACTCTCCGAGTGGGTCAGAAAACATGAAAATATTTGTTTCCCGTGTGAATGCCCATCAGAGGGTGATTTCAGCAGAGTGGATAATCAAATGAATAAGATGACCCTTATTGTGAATTCCAGTCAGCCTCTTTCACCAGTCACCCCTGTCATTGTCCTGTGGGCTCATGGTGCTAAAGACAGAGGTTATGCAAGGACTCAGCAACATTGACTTCCACTCACCAAGGCTGACCTGACCACAGCCACTGCTGAGTACCCAGTCTTCCAGGAGCAGAGACCCACGCTCAATCCCCGATATGGCACCATTCCCCGAGGTGATCAACTGGTTACCTGGTGGCAGGTTAATTACATTTGAACATTTCCATCATGGAAGGGGCAGTGATTTGTTCTAAATGGAAAAGACACATACTCTGGTTATGGGTTTGCTTTCCCTGCATGCAATGCGGATGCCAAAACTACCATCCACAGACTTACAAAATGTCTTCTCCACCATCATGGTATTCCACACAGCGTTTCTTCTGATAAAGGAGCACACTTCATGACAAATGGAGTGAAATGGGTACATGTTCATTGAATTCTCTAGTCTTACTATGATCCCCATCATCCTGAAGCAGGGAGATTTATAAAATGGTGGAATGGACTTTTGAAGACTTAATTATGGTGCAAATGAGGTGTCAATACCTTGCAGGGCTGGGGCAGTGTTCTTCAGGAGGCTGTGCATGCTCTGACTCAGAGTCTACCTTATGATTCTGTTGCTCCTATAGCAGGACTCATGGGTCCAGGAATCAAGGGGTAGAAATGGGAGGGGCAACACTCACCATTAACCCTTGTGATTCACTAGAAAAATCTTTGTTTCTGTCCCTATACTCTTAAGCTCTGCTAATGTATAGGTCTTACTTCCAAAAGGATGAGTGCTTCCACCAAGAAACACAATGATGATTCCATTGAAATGGAACTTAATACAGCCACCTGGCCACACTAGGCTCCTCGGGCATGTGAATCAATAGGCAAAGAGGTGCTTGATCCTAACTCTCAAGGGGAAATAGAGTGCTTGTTTCGGTTGCACATATACTAAAATTGGAATGATACAAAGAAGATTAGCATGGCCCCCGCACAGGGATGACAGGCAAATTCATGAAGGGGAAATGGGACTAAAAGTACACAATAAAGTTAAAGAAGAGTGTTCCTGTAATATAGAAGATCCCCTGGGGCACCTTTTAGTTACTACCATGCACTGTGATTAAACACAATGGAAAAAACAACAAAATCCAGGCAAGTCTCTCTCTAAGGCAACTTGGTAGGTGAACTCACCTCTTCCCTATGAGTGATATGACTTTCAATGATGTTATATTTCCCTGGCAATGTGGGATCTGACTCCTGGGGATGAGTCAGGACCCAGAATTATAGGAATGAGAAAGCCTTCTTGACCACAAGGGGGAAGAGAGAAATGAGACAAAATAAAGTCTCAGTGGCTGAGACATTTCAAAGAGTTGATGTGTTCTCATGGAAGTTATTCTTAGGTATTATATAGATATCCCATTTTAGTTCATTTTGTATTGATGTGGCTGGAGGGAATTACCTGAAGCTGTTGAACAGTGTTCCAGTAGTCTAGATTCTTGAAGATGATTATATAAAGATATAACATTTACAATGCGACTCTGTGATTATGAAAATCTTGTGTCTGATGCACCTTTTACAGATGAGTATAGACAGATGAGTATAAAAATAAGGATAAAAAATAATAGGGGGAGAAAAAGGCAAATAATGGGTAGATTGAAATACTGTGGGTCAATGAGAAGGAGGGGTAATGGGTATGGAATGTGTGCTGGTTTGAAAGCATGTATGCCCCTTAGAAAAGCCATGTTTTAATCAAAATCCCATTTCATAAAAGTAGAATAATCCCTATTCAATACTATATGTTTGCAACTGTCATCAGATCATCTCCCTGGATGATGTGATTTAGTCGAGAGTGGTTGTTAAATTAGATTAGGTGACGACATGTCTCCACTCATTTGGGTGGGTCTCGATTGGTTTATTGGAGTCTTATAAAAGAGGAAACATTTCAGAGAAAGAAAGGGATTAAGAGAGAGCAGAGCAGAATGACATAGTCACGAGAAGCAGAGTCCACCAGCCAGCAACGTTTGGAGATGAAGAAGGAAAATGCCTCCCGGGGAGCTTCATGAAACAGGAAGCCAGGAGAAGAAGCTAGCAGATGACGCCATGATCACCGTGTGCCCTTCCAGATGAGAGAGGAACCTTGACTGTGTTCGCCATGTGCCCTTCCACTTGAAAGAGAAACCATGAACTTCATCAGCTTTCTTGAACCAAGGTTTCTTTCCCTGGATGCCTTTGATTGGATATTTCTATAGACTTGTTTTAATTGGGACATTTTCTTGGCCTTAGAACTGTAAACAAGCAACTGATTAAATTCCCCTTTTAGAAAGCCATTCCAGTCCTGGTATATTGCACTCCAGCAGCTAGTAAACTAGAACAGAATGCATGAGTTCTTTTTTTTTCTTTCTGGAATAATGCAAGAGTTCTAAAAATAATTGTGGTGAAGAATACACAACTATGTGATGATATTGTGGGCTATTGTGTATAATATGGTTGGACTCTATGTGTGTGTATATTTCCAATAAAAATATTTTTTTAATCCAGGCAGGACTTCTTATGGCCCAAAAACTTCATGGATGAAGGTTTGGTCACTCCACCAGGCAAAGAAGACTGGCCAGGTGAGGTGCTTGCTGAGGGTAAAGGGAACATGAAATCAGTAGTGGAAGAAGGTAGTGATAAATATGAACAACCACCATGTGACCAGTTACAGAAACAAGGACTGTGATGGTATGAATATTTCTTCTTTGTTTTTGTTATGAGCATGTTTGTATTTGTAAATAGAGCAAGTACCTTTGTTTCCTTCCCTATCATCCCTTTATCCAATGACATAAGTTGCATTGTTTGTGCCATATTATTTAAGTTCTAGGATTTCAAGTCTAAGTGTGAATATTACCCAAGGACTTGTATCCTATTCTGGAGAGATTTAGCAGGGTTCTTCCAAGACAGTTGAGTATTGTTGGGTAAAAATAAGTCTGTTTTTTTATTTATTTATTTTTATTAAGAGATTAACTATGGTTTAAGGTGTTGTGTATAGGTGCCAAGTTAACAAGGGATGGAATGTGATGGTTGGGTTCATGTGTCAACTTGGCCAAGGTGATGGTGCCCAGTTATCTCGTCAAGTGAGCACTGGCCTAACTGGTACTGCCAGGCATTTTGAGGACTTAAATCATCAGTAAGTTGATTGCATCTATGAATGATTACATCTACAGTCAACTAAAGGAAGTGCCTTCCACAATCAGTTAAAGGGTTTAAAGGGAGAAATGATGACTGCAGTAGTTAGAAGAGACAACTTTTATCTCTACTTTAGCCAACTGGCTGCTCCTGGAGAATTCATTGAAAACCTTCATTGGACTGTTTAAAAAGTTGACAAAGTGATCAAACATCAAGTAGAGATGTGAGTGAAGCTGATCCGGATAGGACTGAGGTATATAAGAAGATGGTAAAGGATGTTATCACCATATTTTAAAACTTCAACTTCTGTGTGTGACCAAAGGGAGAAATGTTTATCTTCTGCAAAATTTATATCTTGGCTAGTGAATTTCCTAATTTGACTTGTATGGTAAATTTAATTGAACATCATAAGTACATGGAATCTTGAATAGAGCATGAGGTTTTGTTGGTTTGTCCATGTTATTATAATGTCCCAATAAATCCCAGAGTGATTAGGTCAATTAATAAAGAAGTATTTGTGAAGTCCCCTGGGAGAATGGGGAGAAAGGAGAAAATATTCAACTTCCCCATTTGGAGAATTCCTGATATTCTCACAAGCAGTGGGGACAAACGTATCAATACGCCGAGGCTTCAATCGTGGGGTTCTAACCTATGAAACTTATCCCTGCAAAGTATTGGCTAAGCCTACTTAAAAGTACGCCTAAGAGTCATCCCAAGTGAATCTCTTTTGTTGCTCAGATATGGCCTCTCTCTCTCTAAGCCAACATGGCAAGTGAATTCACTGCCCTCCCCCATATGGGGGCTGTGACTCCCAGGGGTGTAAACCTGCCTGGCGATGTGGGACACAAATCATGGGATGAGCCAGGACTCAGCATAAGGTATTGAGAAAACCTTCTTGACCTAAAGGGAGAAATGAGAAATGGGACAAAATAAAATATCAGTGACTGAGAGATTCCAGAGAGGTGAGAGGTTATCCTGGAGGTTATTCTTATGCATTATAGAGCTATCCCTTTTTAATTAATGGTGTATTGGAGTGGCTGGAGGGAAGTCCTTGAAACTGTAGAGCTGTGGTCCAGTAGCCATGGTTCTTGAAGATGATTGTATAATGATATAGCTTTTATAATGTGACTGTGTGATTGTGAAAACCTTGTGTCTGATGCTTCTTTTATCTACCTTATGGACAGATGAGTAAAACATATGGATAAAAAATAAATAAATAATAGGGGGAACAAATGTAAAATAAATGTAGTAGATTGAAATGCAGGTGATAGGTGAAAGGGAGGGGTAAGGGGTATGGTATCTATGAATTTTTTTCTGTTTTCTTTTTCTGAATTCATGTGGATGTTCTAAGAAATGATCATGATGATGAATATCCAACTATGTGATGAAAAAGAAAAATAGAAATTGTAAAAAAGAACACAGTGGCATAATAAAACTGCAAGATTTGCTTCTCAAAAAATATGGATAAAAATAACAAATAATATGGGGAACAAAGTTAAAATAAATTGAGTACATTGAAATACTAGTGGTCGATGAGAGGGAGGGTTAAGAGGAATAGTACATCATGAGTTTTTCTTTTTTTGCTCAAGTGATGCAAACGATAAAAAAATGATCACGGTGATGAATACAGAACTATGTGATGATATTGTGAGCCACTGATTTACATCATGTATAGGATGTTTGTATGTCAAGAATGTTTGTATGTTTGTTTGCTAAGGTTTGACAATAAAAATTCCTCTTAAAAAATAAAACTTTCATTGGAATTTCCAGCTTACAACCTGCTCTATGGAATTTGGACTCATGCATAGATATGTTGCTAGTCCAGTTGTGTGAGACACTCATATAAAATCTCATATTATTTACAGATGTCTCCTTTTCCCTCTGTTTCACTAGGGAACCCTGAATAACACAACCCCCACCCCCACTGGGAACTCCATTTTCCTCTAACTTCTTTCCTTTCTTCTACAGCCTCATCTCTATCACTCTCTCCCTCTCCCTCTCCCTCTTGTCTTCTACCCTCCAGGGAGTGCTGGTTCACTTCTCCGTGGACCCAGCTCTCAGTGAGAATCTGGGCTCTAGCTGAGGTTTGCAGAATGAAAGACTCAAAATCTATGGGTTGGGGAGGAACATGGACACATTGGAAGTGTTCAGAGTCATGACGAATGAAGATGGATCCACTTCATGATTTTTCCTCTCACGTTCCATGGAGCTATCTTCCCTCATTCCCTTGGACATGGGAAGAGCAGCCAGAATGGGAACATTTTCCAAGTAAAAGAAAAATATAGGTGTTAAGTCTCTCTATTGGCCTTTTACCTCTTGCACTGCTGGTCAATGTTTGTTGTATAAGTTACACTGAGTTTTTTCAAAAGTACCAGAATTCCTCAATATAGAGATTCTTCTGAACTTGAACATTATCTTTTAGGAGGGATTCCAAACACCAGAAAAGAATTTTAAGGACATTCTAGCAACTGGAGAGTTGAGACATGATTTCAAGAAAGCCTCAAAGCATTCATGGACGAATAGCAAGTAATGTTTGGCTTGTAAACCTTGCACTTAATAAATTAATAAATTATAGTGTGGTGTTAAAGTCAGAAGGACTTGTTTCCTTTCCATTTTTGTTTGATATAATTTCAATCTAAGAGAAACGTTGAAAGTTTGGTACAAAGAAATTCCATATGCCCTACCCCCAAATCACAAAGTATTAACATTTTGTCACGATTACTATACATATAAGGATTTGACAGGAAGTTGCAGGTATCACTCCCACTTCTCTCTAAATATTTCAGTGTGTTTTGCTAAAAACAGGCACATTCTTTCATAATCAGAGCACAATGAGCAAAATCAATACTATTGTCCCTACTCAAATTTCTCAACATAGGTCGACAATGTCCTTTATATCATTTATTTCCGGTCTGGGATCTTATCCAGGAAAACACATTGCATGGATTTATCTGTATCTTTAGTTTCCTTTAACTCAGAACAATTCTTCAGACTTAGTCTTTCAAGACTTTGATATTTTTGTAGCACCCAGGCAATTTATTTTGCAAAGTTCTTAAACTTAAGTTTGTCTGATGTTTCCTCTTGGTTTGATTCAGGTTATACCTGTGGTAAGTGATGACTTTGGGGCAGCAATATTATAGCAGTGACATTGTCTCCTTCTCAGAGCTTCCCATCAGGAGCCCATGATGTCAGTTTGGCTCCTTAGGGGTGAGGTTAAGTTTGACCACTTAGTTAAAGCCGTGACTGCCAGGTATTTCCACTGTAAAGTTACTTACTCTTCTTCCTCGAAATTGAGAAGTAACTTGTGACAAGATACTTTTAACTATGTAGACAGAATGTTCTTGAACAAACTTTGTCATGGTCAGGTTCATGTGTCAACTTGGCCAACTGGTGGTACGTTTTTGTCTGGTTGGACAAGTGCTGGCCTGTCTGTTGTGAGGAGGACGTTTCATAGAATTAAATCATGGTCATGTCAGATGCATCTGCAGCTGGTTCCATTTGTAATCAACCAAGGGGAGTGTCTTCTGCAATGAGTGATGCTTAATCTAATCACTGGAAGTCTTTTAAGGAGGATTCAGAAGAGACAGGCTCTCTTTCTGCGTTGGCTGGCGAGCCTCTCCTGTGCAGTTTGTCCAGACCCTCCATTGGAATCATCAACTTCATAGCCTGCCCTGCGGATTTTGAACTCTGCATTCCCCAAGTTATGTGAGACACTTTTATAAATTTTATATTTGCGAGTGTTTCCTGTTGATTCTGTTTTTCTAGAGAACCCTAACTAATACAATTTGGTACCAGAAGTGGTTCTTAAGAAACAGAATCTTAAAAATGGGTTTTTATGAATGGTTTTCTACTCTGACTGGACTAAAAGGCACTCAGGGCTCTGATTCCCATAATCAAAAGGACACTCCCAATCCATGGAATTGAGTTGGCAAAAGTAATAGTCAAAATATCACCATTTGGTTCTCCTAATGCTTTTGCTTGTACGAAGCCAGGCTCTGGGAGATAATGTTTTTGACACCTTTAAGGAGTTTTGTGGAAATAAGTGGTATAGAGACGTTGGGTGGTTGTTGTTAGAAACACTGGATACATTAAGGAGTGAAAAGGATAGGCTTAAGACTTCAAATGAGAAGCTTAAGTGCTGTCTGACAGATGTAGAAGTTTCTATGATAATCCTGAAGGAAAATCTTGTTTCTTGTAGCCGTAGACTTGAGATGTCTGAAAATCAGACTCAGAATCTTATTGTTACAGTAGCAACTTTACAACATAAACTGAAATCTCAATGTTGTCTCCCGTTAAAGTGATGGCATTGATTGGAAAGGAGTGGGACCCTGAAAAATGGGATAGTGACATATAGATTGATAATGATGTCAGGTGTGAGGTTGAAACCCTAAGTCATGTGGAGTCTTCTCTAGATAACCCTGTAATAGTCTACCCTGAGAACATAGCTACCCCACCTCCAGCCTACCTTGAGGAGTTGGCCACCCAACCTCCTCTTGAAGGGATTAGCCCTAGAGTGATTAATCCTGTTTCACCAGATGAAACTGCAAGTGAAGGCCCTGAAGCAAATGGTTTGGAAGATATTTCTAATTCTTTTCATGACCCACCCCCACCACGCCTCATTTCTTCCAGATCTCCAACTAGATTAAAGTCCCAACAGTCCCCTAAAGGTGAGGCACAAAGTATCATACATGAGGAGGTACATTAAACTCCAAAAGATCTGCATGAGTTTTCCAATTTATGTAGACAGATATCAGGGGAATATGTATGGCAATGGATTTTAAGGCTATGGGATAATGGTGGGAGGAATATAAGGCTGGATCAGGCTGAATTTATTGATATGGGCCCACTAAGCAGAGATTCTGCATTCAATGTTACAGCTTGAGGGATTAGAAAAGGTATTAACAGTTTGTTTGGATGGCTGGTTGAAACATGGATCAAAAGGTGGCCGACATTACCTGAGGTTGAAATGCCAGAACTGCCCTGGTATTATGTAGATGAGGGGATCCAGAGGCTTACAGAGATTGGAATGTTAGAGTGGATTTATCATGCAAAGCCTGCTCTTACACCCCAGGAATGTGGGAGGATGCACCTTTTACCAGAAGAGTGAGAAATAAATTTGTGAGACTAGCACCATCATCCCTGAAGAGCTCTGTAGTTACACTTCTCTGTAGGTCACATATTACTGTAGGAACTCCTGTCACTGAGCTAGAATCCTTAAATACAATGGGGATGACCGAATCCCAAGTTGGCAGAAGCCAGGTGGCAACACTTAATCACAAAAGACAGGGTAGATGTGGCTATTATAATAGACAGCAAACTCAAAGCTGGCGTCAAAAATGTTTGACTCGCAGAGATTTGTGGCATTGGCTAGTAAATCATGGGGTACCTAGAAATACAATAGAATGGCAGACTACTAAATTCTTGTTTGAGCTGTATAAACAAAAGAGTTCTAGGTTAAATGAACAGAAGTCTAACCTGAATTACAAAAACACAGAGTCATGGCCCCTTAATCAATTTCCAAACTTGAGACAGCTAAGCTTCCACCCAGACATTTTTATGGATGATTCTTGCCTGCACCAACTATTATTATCATGGTCACAAAACAATAACTTCAAAACTCCAGTCTTACATTAGTTGGCATTCCATATTTAAAAAAAGTTTTCCCGTATCCCACAATTAAATGTGTTCCCAGGTATAGTCGGTAAGAATTAATGAATTTTAATTTAATTCAGTTGGGTATCACTGAAGCATTTGTTTTATATCCTGATTGTGTTGCTTAGTTGCTGGTGTGAACTTGGAGATGTCACTGAATATCTATGTGTCTTAGTGTCACCCTTTAAAAGAAGAAAGAGAAGAAGCTCTTTTGTAGGGTTCTTGTGAAGGTCACCTCTAATAGGCACAGAAAAGGACCAGTTAAGTCTCTGATACTGAATTACTGTTCAGGTGGAATTCAGAGACAGCATGCTGACTCCTACAGATTTCACATGAAGGCACAATGACTCGTTGTCAGTCACCCCAGGCCTACCAATCCTGAATGTAGTGCAGAATTAAGGAAGGCCATGCCACAGCCCCTTGAACCTCCCAAACAATGACTCATGATTTTCACCTGCTCCTTTCTCCGGGCATGCCCAAATTGCAGACACCAGATGAGAAAACTCAAACAAGACTCTACTTAACATTGAGAATACCAAAAGGAAATGGTTCTTCAGAGACTGTGACACTAGGTTGTCTACGTTCTGTATCATTAGCTTCTATCCTTAGGTCAGGGATTGTCGGGTCCTGGTCAAGGGACCCCAGTGGGCTGTGGGCAAGGATCACCTCCACACGCACAGACCATAAAAAGTTAGATGTGTAATGAAGAGCTGACCCACATGCAATGGCAACAAAAGTGTTTTTTAATGAAAAAACTGAATAAGTATATATACAAATTTATATGGGGAAAACTTTAAAATATTCCTGAAATTTACAAAAGTGGATTGGAACAAATGGAAGGACATAGAATTTTCTCAGAAATGAGACCAATTAGAAAGCTGTCTCACAAAGTTAATTTATACATTTCAAACACCCTGATATAAATATCAGCAACTTCTTTTTACTCAAGTTAGGTAAGTTGATGGTAAATTTATATGAAAAAATAACTAAGTAAGAAGAATCAGAAAATCCTTGAAAATGAAGAACAAATTGCAGAGTGGATTTCTGGTCCTAAGAAAAATAAAAATAGTTGATGAAGTCTGTGTCATTAAGACTGTGACACTGGTCTATAAGGAAACAGATCAATGGGACAGAATAGCAAGTTCAAACAGGAAGCCACGTGCACAGCACAACTGGTCCTCATGTCATCACTTTAATTCATGCCTGGACGTCCTGCCACTAAGTAAAAAGTATCAAATGAAAAAACGTTTCCCGATAGAAAAAGTTAGTGTGTTTATACTGACATGATTCAAAGATGACCTTTACAGGTAGAAAAATATACCAATTGTGCTATAAAAGCAAGTTTATGTAAGTAATGTTGTTTTTAATGCTACCAATAATTTTTTTCCATATTCTCTTTCATTTTATTGGAAAAAATTAGGAAATGACAGTTGATTAAGGGGACAAAGA
This sequence comes from Myrmecophaga tridactyla, assembly GCA_004026745.1. Taxonomy (NCBI): domain Eukaryota; kingdom Metazoa; phylum Chordata; class Mammalia; order Pilosa; family Myrmecophagidae; genus Myrmecophaga; species Myrmecophaga tridactyla. The sequence goes on along the minus strand of PVIY010008918.1, from coordinate 47,814 downwards.
AAGAAACAGGTATACATTCATGGAAAACATAGACAATAACAAATTAAATATGCCAGTGGGTTCTTTTATTGGGTAAGTACACAAAATACAACAGGCAGAAGGTCTGTTTTAAACAAATTAAAAAGCTGTGGCTTGTTGTTATTTATTATTGTCACCCTTTTTTGTTCCTTTCATGGGAAGACACAGAACATTAAATCCGTGGATGACATGGAATGGACAGAGTCAGATATTTACTTAGACCAGTGGCTCTCAGACATGACTGCACATTGCAGTCATTGGAGAGTTTTAAACAGTTCGGATTCCTGAGTCCCTTGTTCATAGATTCTGATAGCCCAATCAAATTTTCAACCTATAGTACTGAATAGGGATTAGAAGAAACAGCTGCTTTTACAAAATGAGATTAGGATTAAAACATGGCTTTTCAAGGGTCTAGAAATCCTTTCAAACCAGCACAGGCCAGATGCCTGCCTTTTATGTGGCAGTTTGCTATTTCCTGATAACTTGCTGTCATAATAAGTGAATGATATATTTACTCTGTAGCTTTTGAATTTTTTCAATAGGATAATGCTTATTGTCCAGCCAAAACCATTTGTGTTGATTAGAATTCTATGCATGCAGACTTGTTAGGCATGAAATAAGTTAACCTTTGGTAAAGGGGAGCAGAACTCAGACTGGTTTTGAGAGGCAGAGTCAGGTTTGCAGTGGAGATGAGTGGGGCCCCTCACTTCCCAGTTGTTTGCCTGCTGGTGAAAGCCCTGGGTGGCTGCAGCCAAGCTGGTCAAGGCTTCAAGGGCCAGGACCTCTGCCAGGCTCACGGTGTGGGATTTGGCATTTTGTGGTGTGAAATAAGTGGATCACCTCCCCTTTTTCTAACAGCATCATTTTTAAATGCAAGGTGTAGGGTAATCTGACAGATACAGGTTAACTGAATAAATATTGCGAAACTGAAGTTCGTCCTTGTTGTACTTTGCTAGCTGCCAGAATGCAATATACCAGATATGGAGTGGCTTTTAAAAGGGAGAATTTAATAAGTTAAAGTTTGCAGTTCTATGGCTGTGAAAATGTTTCAGTTAAAGCAAATCTACAAAAATGTCAAAATTAAGGCACAAGAAAGGCTGATGAAGTTCAGGATTTCTCTTGCAACTGAAAAGGCACATGGTGATGTCTACTAGTCTCTTCTCCAGGCCTCTTTGCTTCATGAAGCTCTCCTGGAGACATATTCCTTCTTCAACTCAAATGGCCTCTGGCGGGTGGGTCCTCTGCTACGTGGCTCTTTCATCATTCTGAAGCTTTCTCCAAAGTGCTTCCTCCTTTAAAGGATTCCAGTAAACTAATCAAGACCCCTGTGGAATGGGTGGAGTCGCATATCCCTCTCTTCAAAACTTAATATCCACAATTGGGTGAGTCACATCTCTGTGGAGATAATCTAATCAAGCATCCAATAGACATTGATGGATAGGGTTCAAAAGAAATGGTTGCTCCCACTAGATTGATTAAAATTAAAACGTGGTTTTTCTAGGGTACATAAATGCATTCAAAACAGCACAGTCCTAATTGTGGAAAAATTGTCCTAAAAACATTTGTCTTGCACTTAAGCTCAGTGTTTAGTGTGACCTCACAAGTTTTTTTTAAGTTGGAAATCAAATCTATAAGCTTAAAGGCATGTGTATATACAGCAATTATGCACAATATGAAATATTACAAATATTTGCTTCAGATTTGTCTATTGAATTGAAGATCACTGTGGAGAGCAAAAAAGAAAACCCATGGCTGGTCTCTTATTTAATCCAAGTGATTTTATTCAAATTGCAAGTATTAAAATGAATTTATGTTTCATTGTTCATATTAAAAATTTACAGAGGATTTGGAGGAGTGCAAAAAATAATCGAATAAGGTCAAAAAATGAATAAATAACAGAAGGGGATAAGGGGTGAAAAAAATTAGGTAGATTGCAATAGTAGTGGTCAATGAGAAGGAGGAGTAAGGAGTGTGGGATGTATAGGTTTTTATGTTTGTCTTTTCATTTCTTTTTCCAGAGTGATGCAAACGTTCTAAAAGGGATCATGGTGATGAATACACACTATGTGATGATCTTGTGAGCCACTGATTATATGCTTTTCATGAACTGTATGTGTGTGAAGATAGCTCAATAAAAATAGCTTAAAAAAGAAAAGTTGACCACCAATTTGGTTTGATAATGCTGCCAGAATGAAGTATAGGAGAAATGAAATGGCTTTTTGAAGGGGAATTTATTAAGTTGCAATTTACACTTATAAGGCCATAAAAATGTCCAAACTAAGACATCCATAGAAAGATACCTTGTCTCTCACATGGGAAGGCATGTGGCTGGCGTCGGCTGTCCTTGTTCCCAGTAACATTGCTTCCAGCTTCTGATGCCAGTGGTTTCCATTTTAAGCATCTGTGGGCCTTCACTTAACTCCTCTGGGACACCAGTATAGGCTCTGTCTTGCCTAGCATCTCATGGAAGGCACATGGCAATATCTACTAGGCTCTGCATCTGCAAATGTTTGTATCTGCATCTACATCTCTGTCAGCATTCCAGGCATCTCCAAATATCTGCATCTCTGTTGGTTCTGAAAAAACTGTTCTCCAATTGTCCACATCTGACGTTTCTCCAAAATGTTTCCCCTATTAAAAGAAGCTAGTAAACTAATCAAGACACCCTTTGAATGAGCAGAGTCACATCACCATCTCATCAAAAGGACACGCTCTCAATTGGTGTTTCACATCTCCGTGGAAACAATTCAATCGAAGTCTCCACCCTAAACAATAGGTCTGCACCCACAAGATTGGATTAGGAAAGAGAACATGGCTTTTCAGGGGTATATAAAATTTCATACCAGCACAACCAATGTGGTGATCATTTCCTAAAGAGTTGCAGTAATTACTGGTTCATTAAGGAAATAGCAATCTGAAATTGGTGATATGGATTGTTTGGACAAACACCAAAGAAAATATGATTTCCATTAGAGAACAGAACAGTGATACTTCAGGACATACACTGGAATGATAGTTATGGAATTACCAGCTGTATTCACCTGAAATGAAGTGTTCATGGGCCTGAGCAACTCATTCTATAAGCCATAAGGAAGGGAATGAGAGATTCCAGGGCTTCCAGGCATGTAGTTTGGCCTCTTCTAGTTGCACTGAAGAGTTTCAAGAAACTCCTTAAATTCTTGGCATGAAGTTCAAACAGAGAACTAAGAAGATTCTGTAAACATCTCTGCTGATTTGAAAGGATTATGTGCCCTAGAAATGTCATGTTTTAATCCTGATCCATCTTGTGTAGGCAACCTTTTCCTTTAATCCCTATTCAGTACTTTAAGTTTGAAACCTGGGTAGATATCTCCATGGTGAATCACATCATGGAGATGTGATTCACCCAATTGGGGTATTAATCTTTGATCAGAGGGAGATGTGGCTCCACCAATTCCAGGTAGGGTCTTGATTAGTTTACTGGAATCCTTTAAAGAGCAAACATTTTTGGAAGAAGCTGAAGAGCTCACACAGCCATAGATCTTTGGAGATGAAAAGGGAAATGCTCCCAAGGGAGTTTCATGAAACAAGTAGCTTTGAGAGAAAGCAGATGCCACCATGTTTGCCATGTGCCTTTCCAGTTGAGAGAGAAACCCTGAAGGTCATTGGCCTTCTTGAACAAAGGCATCTTCCCTGGATGCCTTAGATTGGACATTCCCATACCCTTGCTTTAATTTGGACATTTTCACAGCTTTAGAACTGTAAACTTGCAACTTAAGAAATTTCCCCTTTTAAAAGCTATTCTGTTTCTGGTATATCACATTGTGGCAGCTAGCGAACTAGAACAGATTTCAATACCACAGAAGTTGGGTGCTGATGTGTTTTGCAAACACCAAACATGTTGTGACAGTTGTTTAAATAGATAAGGGGAAGATTCTGGAAGAGTCCTGAGGAACATGATAAAGAAGGCCTAGAATACTTTGAAGAGACTTTTGGTAGAAATGCGGACCCTAAAGATACCGTTGACAATGCACTGGAGAAAAATGAGGCATGTTTTATTGCAAACTGGAAGGAAGGTGATCCCTGTTTTGAAATGGCAGATAATCTGGCAAAATTCACTAGTGGCTTTCGGTGGAAAGCAGATTTTAAAAGCCATGAACCTGGATAATTAGCTGAGATTTCGAAATTAAATATAGAAAATGCAGCCTGGTTCCTACTTCAATTTATAGCGAAATGTAGCAGGAAAGAGATAGGCTAAGAACTGAACTCTTGAGGCTCAAAGAAACCAGAAGTTGATGTTCTGGAAAATTCTGGGCTTCCAGGAAGGGAGACTCCAGAGAATGTGCCGCACATGAGGAGCTAGCCAAAAGTGGAAGCAGTCAGCCATTTCAGAGAGCACAAGGATTGGAGATGGAGTTATCCAGGAAGGATTTTTGGAAACTCCATCCATCTTGTTGGGCATAATCTGAGCCTACAGCATAGAAAGCCAACAAAAGTGCTGTGGTACCCATATAAATGCAACCACTGCCAGTCTGGACTAAAAATATCAGAAAAAGGATAAAGTAAAGGTAAAATACCTTCAGAGGCAGAACTATGGAATCTGATGTCTGAAGTCAAGAGAACGTGGGCCAGGAGAGTGGACCCACCCAAGCATTTGGAGAGGGTGAGCTTGTCTGGAAGGCAGAGTATGGACCTTCTGCCTGGTTACAGTGGAACATTATGTCAGCTAAAGCCTTGGAAGGGGTGTGGCATATTTGATGAGGGTTGTGGTGATCCTGACTGCCACCACATGTAGGGTTGGATATTGTGCCTTGGAGATGGCAGAGAACCCAAGTGCAGCCCTGAGGCATGGAGAGGGTGGAGCAGAAAAAAATGTCCACAATGTCCACCAAGGTTGCATTCAGAGAGAGGTGGGCCAGCATAGGCCCTTGAAAAGGGTGGGACGGCAGCTCTTTTAAGCCTTGAAGGTAAATGACTCTCAGACTTTGAAATCTAATAGAGCTTGACCTGTAGGTTTTTTAAATTGCTTGGGTTCAGTGATGCCTATCGTTCTTCCAATTTCTCCCTATGGAAATGGGAATATGTATTCTATGACTGTCTCTCCTTTGTATGTTGGCAATAAATAATGCATTCTGAGTTCTGCAGGTCCAGAGCCAGAGGAGAGTTTTTTCTATCGACAGACCATGCCTGTAGCTAACTTGGATGAGATTTTATACTGTTTCTGACTTTGTATTGCATTTGTATTGTTACTGAAATGGTTTAAGGTTTTCTGACATCGTGATGAAATGAATGTATTTTGTATGTGGGACAAACTGGTTATTTTTAGAGTCCAGATGATCGTATATGCCAACTTAAAGACCATGTACCCTAAAAATGCCATGTTTTAGCTTCCATCTTGTGGAGGAAGTCTTTTATTCGAATTCCTACCCAGTACTGTAGGTTGGAAACGTGGTTAGATATTTCCATGCAGCTGTGATTCACCCATTTATGGATATTAACCTTTGAATATAGAGTGTGCCGGTTTGAAAGGATGTATGTCCCCTAGATAAGCCATGTTGTAATCTAAATCCCATTTCATAAAGGCAGAATAATCCCTATTCAATACTGTATCTTTGAAACTGTAATCAGATCATCTCCCTGGAGATGTGATTTAATCATGATTGGTTGGTAAGCTGGATTAGGTGACGACATGTCTCCACCCATTTGGGTGGGTCTTGATAAGTTTCTGGAATCCTATAAAAGAGGAAACATTTTGCAGAATGAAGGAGATTCAGAGAGAGCATAGAATCTTGCAACACCACGAAGCTGGGAGCCCACGAGCCAGCGATCTTTGGAGATGAAGAAGGAAAACACCTCCCGGGGAGCTTCATGAAACTGGAAGCCAGGATGAAAACCTAGCAGATGACACCATGTTTGCCACGTGCCCTTCCAGGTAAGAGAGAAGTCCTCACTGCGTTTGCCATGTGCCTTCTCACTTGAGAGAGAAACCCTGAACTTCATTGACCTTCTTGAACCAAGGTATCTTTTGCTGGATGGGTGCCTTTGACTGGATATTTCCACAGACTTGTTTTAATTGGAACATTTTCTTGGTTTAGAATTGTAAACTAGCAACTTATTAAATTCCCCTTTTTAAAAATTGTTCCATTTATGGTATATTGCATTCTGGCAACTAGCAACCTAGAACATAGGGAGATATGGAAAATGCCCCCAGGGAAGCATCATGAAACAAGAAGCTGGAGAGAAAGCAGATATTGCCATGTTTGCCATGTGCCTTTCCATTTGAGAGAGAACCCTGAAAGTTAATGGCATTCTTGAACCAAGCCATCTTTCCCTGAATGCTTAAGATTGGACACTCCTATAGCCTTGCTTTAATTTGGACATTTTCACAGCTTTAGAACTATAAACTTGCATCCTAATAAATTTCCCCTTTTAAAAACTGTTCTGTTTCTGTTATATTGCATTCCAGCAGCTAGCGAACTAGAACACCATCTAAAAAGGATGCCCTAGTTCTTAGAGCCAGCAGAGTTGAAGTAGGCAAATTTAAATGCCTTTTCTGAACCATGGAGATTGTGAAATTCAATAGATTCTGAGTTATTAGTCTTACCAGGAATATCATGGTTAACATATGGATTGAAAAGGATTAAACCCTTCAAATTGGAAAAGAGAATTTGAGTCTTTTTTGGAATCACCTAAGACAACAGTTCCTCTTTCAACAACAAACATAAGTTCTCCTTTCCATCTAATAAGGCTCTTTATGCCTTGACAGTGATCCTGTAATGAACTGACCTGAGGCAGTGAGGTGACCCTGGAAGGGATGGCACATTCTCCCATGCCCCACCCTAATTGATCTCCATTGCTTCAGATTTATAGTTATAGTCATATCCAAGTATAATTCAGGCAGCAAATTATAAAGTCAACCAAATTCCAGAGGAGAAATTTATGCAAAAAGCGTTATTATAAGATTTATTTTATTTCACCAATAAATAAAGACAGTATGTGTGAAAAAATACCTCTAAGTAGAGATCAATTGAGAATGCAAAGAGAGCAGCAGCTTGGGATTTGTAAGACACTGCAATGGATGCAAGATGGAAATGGTAGCCATTATGCTCTGAGTGGAAAATGACTGCATAGAAAGGCCAAGTCAATCCTAAAATCTCAACTGTGTGTTAAAATCTCAACTTTTCAGAAGATTATTTAACTTTTACAATGAAAAAGTTTTGAGAGAAATAATGTCTTTAATGTTCATCATGTTGTTGCATGTGTCAGGACTTCATGCCTTCTTACTGCTGAATATTCCATCATCGATGTTTGGAGATGCAGGGCCCAGCAGGCATCACCATGTGCCATCCTATGAAATGCTGAGCAAGACAGAACTGAGAGTTGTGCCCTGGAGGAGCTTAGTGAAGGTCCAAAGACATCGAGTGAGGAAACCCCACAGGAAACAAAGATTGAAAGCAACGGAGCCCAACAGCAAGGGACCAGCATATGCCAGTGACATGCTTACCCAGCTGACAGAGATGTGGTGGGCAGCATCAGCTTTTCTTGAGTGAAGCTTTGCTCACCTACTGCTTGTCTGCTTGTGAGTGAACATCCAAAGGAGAGCAATTGTCAGCTGAGCCTTTGACAGGGCAGATATGGGAGTTAATAACTGTTCTAGTTTGCTAGGTGGTGGAATGCAATATACCAGAAATGGAATGGCTTTTAAACAGGAGAATTTAATAAGTTGTAGTTTACAATTCTAAGTCCAAGAGAATGTCCCAATTAAAACAAGTCTATAGAAATGTCCAATCTAAGGCATCCAGGGAAAAACACCTTGGTTCAAGAAGGCCGATGAAGTTCAGGGTTTCTCTCTCAAGTGAGAAGGTACATGGCGAACACGGGCAAGGTTTCTCTCCATCTGGACAGGCACGTGGTGAACACAGTGCCATCTGCCAGCTTTCTCTCCTGGTTTCTTATTTCATAAATCTCCCTGGGAGGCATTTTCCTTCTTCATCTCTAGAAGTCACTGGCTGGTGGACTCTCTGCTTCTCTTGGCTACATCGTTCTGCTCTCTCAGAAACTCTCACATTCTCCAAAATGTTTCCTCTTTTATAGAATTCCAGTAAACTAATCAAGACCCACCCGAATGGGTAGAGACACGTCTCCAGCTAATCCAGCTTAACAACCACCCTTGGTTGAGTCACATCTCCAGGGAGATGATCTAATTACAGTTTCAAATGTACAGTACTGAGCAAGAATTAGAAGAAACAGCTGCCTTTACAAAATGGGATTAAGATGAAAACATGGCTTTTCGAGGGTACATACATCCTTTCAAACTGTCATGATATCCTTCAAAGATGTAGCTGTAAATTTCACCCAGCAAGAATGGACACTGCCAGAAACATCCCAGACAAAGATGTTCAGAAAAGTGATGCTGGAGAATAGCTATCATCTGCTCTCAGTGGGATCTCATATCTGCAAAGCAGATGTCTGTTCCCAGTTGGCACAAGAGAGAAAGTGTGGAGAGAAAGAAAAGAGTTTCTCCAAAACCAGAGGCCAGTAGAAAAATTGCCTGTACATGGCAAGATATTATATTAATGCAATTTCCCGACAAGAAGGATAATTCTGACATCATGTCATTGTAAGCATCTCACACTCTAAAGAATTCCTTTCAATGTAATTATTTGCACGTTTCCACTCTCAGATTCACAGTGATTAAACATGCTTTAATTCCCATGAGAAAGAAACCACATTTAAGCAGACTACTTGGAAAAATCCTCAAAGACCAGTCATCTTTTAATCAACATAAGCAGATTCACACTAGAAGCGAGTCATATGAATGTTATCGAAGTCCTGAAGTCTTTATTACAAGCTATGGCCACAAATAATATAATGAAACACAAACTGAATATAAACCACATGATTCCCCTTGATGTGGAAAACATTCATTAGATTTTCTCACCTTACAGGACACAAGAGAGCTCACACTGGAGAGAAACCCTTTGAATGATATACATGGAAGAAAGGCTTCAGTCTTTCTTCTCCCCTCAGACAAAATGAAAGAACTCACACTGGAGAAAACCCTATGGATGTCACCAATGTGGGAAAGACTTCAGACAATATTCTCATCTTCAACAAAATGAGAGAACTCACACTGGAGAGAAACCATATGTAGGTAATCTATGTGGAAAAGCCTTCACTCAGTGTTATCATCTTTAACCTCATGTGGGAAGTCATACAGGAGAGAAAGCCTATGAACGTCATACATGTTGGAAAGCCTTCAGACTTTGTTCTACCCACAGACAAAATGAGAGAAAGCACACAAGAGGGAAACCCTTTGAATGTCATCCATGTGGGAAAGCCTTCAGTCAATATTCTCATCCTCAAGAGAAACTCTGAATGTCAACCATGTGGGAAAGCCTTCAGTCAATCTTCTCAACTTCTACAACATGATAGAAGTCACACTGAAGAGAATTCTTATGAATGTGACAGATGTGGGAAACCTACAGTCTTTGTTGTACCATCAGACAATGAGAAAACTCATGCAAATGAAATCCTCTTAATGTCAAATATGTGGGAAAGCCTTCAATGGTTACTCTTATTTTAGACAAGCTTAGAGGGCACACGCTGCAGAGAAACTCTATGAATGTCATACATGTCAGAAAGCCTTCATTGATATGTCTTCAGACAACATGGGAGAACTCACACAGGAGAGAAACCATATGAATGCCATCTTATGAGCAAAATCCATCACTAAATATCATCTTAGAGATCATGAGAGAACATACACCTGGACTAGAGCCCTATGAATGCCATACATGTGGGGAGGCCTTCAGTCATTGTTCTACCCTCAGATAACATGGGACTACTCAGACTCGAGAGAAACGCCATGAATATCATCTATGTGGGAAACCTTTTGCTCATACTTCTATGCTGAGGCAACATGAGAGAATGCGCAGTGGACATAAGCCATAAGAATGTCATCTATATGGGAATACCTTAATTTCCCTAACCTTAGACAACATATTTTTCAAGCTTTAGAGTAAACCTATATCATCAAGATGGGGAAGCTGTCAGTCAACATTCTGAACATAGATTGAATCAGAGAACACACGCGATATGTTTGGAATATGGAAGAGGTTTCAGCCATACTTTAATCTTTAAACACACCGGACAACTCACATCCTGAAGAAGCACTATGCAATCAATATGGTAGTGTCTTTCCTTATCTAGTCTACCAAAGCTGCCAGAATGCAACATATCAGAGATGGACTGGCTTTTAATAAAAGAGGTTTTATTTAGTTAAAAACATATAGTTCTCGCCTGCCGTGCCAGAGGTTGCCTGCCATGCCAGAGGACCCGGGTTTGATTCCTGGTGCCTGCCCATGTTAATATATATATATATATATATATATATATATATATATATAGTTTTTCAGAGGAAAGGCAGTTAACTTTCAACTGAGGTTCTTTCTTACATGGGAAGGCACAGGGCAATCTCTGCTGACCTTCTTTCCAGGCCTCTGTGTTCCAACAACTTTCTCCAGGGTGATTGCTTTCTGCATCTCCAAAGGCCTGGGTGAGCTGCAGAGTCCTGAGATGAGGTATGCTGAGCTCCTTGGGCTACGCTACATTGCACTCTCATTTAAGCATCCTGCCAATGAAATCAAATGTCATTCATTGCAGCAGGCACACCTCCTAGCCGACTGCAGAGGTAATCAGTGACAGATGAGCTTCACATGCCATTAACTCATGTCCACAATAGAACTAGGCACTTTCACCTGGCCAAGTTGACATTTGAGCCTAACTACCACATATAACATATCAAAAACTCACAATATAAATTTAATGGATTTGGAAAGTCCTTGTTTACCACTCTTGAGCAATCAAAACAAGTTACATGTGAGGGATTCAATGTCTGTACTGAATATGGGAACATTTTAATTGGGAATTTCTTCTTTGAACAAAACGAGGGAGCTCCATAGGAATGAATCCCTAGATCTGCAATTATCTACACTGTCATTCAGTGAAACACAAGCTTTGAGGTATTAAAAATGGTATTATATAGATGAGGGGATCCAGAGGCTTAGAGAGATGGGACTGTTAGAGTGGATTTACTATGGAAGATCTGATGACACACCACAGGAGTATCCAAGGACACATTATTCACCAGAACCTTCAGAAATAAATTTTTAGACAGGCACCATCATCTGTGAAGAGCTCTGTAGTTGACCTTCTCTGTAGGTCAGATATTATTGTGGAAACTGCTGTCACTGAGTGGAATTCTTAAACTCAATGGGAATAATCAGATCCTGGTTGGCTGAAGCCATGTGGTGTTAGTTAATCACCATAGAAAAGGTGGACATGGCCACCATCATAGACAGCAGACTCAAAGCAGCAGTCAAAATAATCTGACACACAGAAACTTATGGCTTTGGTTAGTAGATTATGGGTACCTAGAAGTAAAATAGATAGTCCACTAAACTCTTGTTTGAGCTGTAGAAGCAGATTTCTAGGTCAAGTGAACAGAAATTTCAAAAACAGAGTTGAATTTCAAAAACAGAGAATCATGACACCTTAATCAGTTTCCAGATTTGAGACAGTTTTCACACCAAGAGCCCCTCAAATGAGTGGAGGGCTGGGTATCCAAGGTGAAGGATCCTTTTACACTGCCCAAAATTTACACTGTTAACTTTCCTCCCAGCCTTCATCAAGGAGACATATGGCCTTTTACCAGGTGACTGTGCACTGGGGAAAAGGAAATGATCAGATATTTCAGAGATTATTAGACACTGGCTCAGAAGTGACACTAATTCCAGGAGACCCAAAACATCACTCTGGTCCACCAGTCAGAGTAGTAGCAGCTTCTGGAACTCAGGTGATTGATAGAGTTTTAACTCAGGTGCATTACACAGGGGGTCCTGAGACCCATTCTGTGGTCGTTTCCCTAGTTCCAGAATGCATAATTGGAATCGACCTACTCAGCAACTGGCAGAATCCCTACATTGGTTTTCTGACTCATGGAGTGAGGGCTATTATGGTGGGAAAGGTCAGACGGAAGCCACTAGAACTGCCTTTACCTGGCAAAATAGTGAATCAGAAACAATACCAAACTCCTGGAGGGATTGCAGAGATTAGTGTCACTCTTAAGGACTTGAAGGATGCAGGGGTGGTGATTTCCTCCACATCCCCATTCAACTCTCCTATTTGGCCAGTGCAGAAAACAGATGGGATTTTGCGGTTGACAGTGGATTATCATAAACTTAACCAGGTGGTGACTTCAATTGCAGCTGCTGTTCCCATGTGGTATCATTGCTTGAGCAAATAACACACCTCCTGGTACCTGGTATGCCTGTATTGATCAGACTAATGCTTTTTTCTCAATAGCTGTCAGTAATGACTAACAGAAACAGTTTGCATTCAGCTGACAAGGCCAGCAGTATACCTCCACTGTCCTGCATCAGGGCTGTATCAGCTCTCCAGCCGTATGTCATAATCTTGTCTGCAGGGAAGTTGAATGGTTCTCCCCCCTCCAAGACATCACACTTGTCCATTTTATTGATGTTATCATGCTGATTGGACCTAAGTAGTAACTACTCTAGACTTATTCATAAGGGATTTGCAAGTCAGGGGATGGGAGATAAGTCCAACAAAATACAAGAGTCTCCCATCTCTGTGAAATTCCTAGGTGTCCAGTGGTGAGGGACATGTCAAGATATCACTTCTAAGATGATGGGTAAACTGTTGCCTCTGCCCCTCCTATAATCAAAAAAGAGGCACAATGCCCAGTTGGCCTATTTGGATTTGAGAGACAACATATTCCTCATTTGGGTGTGCTACTACAGCCCATTTCCAACGTGGCAAGAAAGGCTGCTAGTTTTCAGTGTGGACTGGAACAAGAGGAGGCCCTGTGACAGGCCCTGTCTGCTTTGCAAGCTTCTTTTACTTGGGCCATATGATCCAGCAGATTCAATGGTGCTGAAAGTGTCAGTGGTAAATAGCGATGCTGTCTAGTGCCTTTGGCAGGCCCCTATAGGAGAATTACAACACAGATCCTTAGAATTTTGGAGCAAAGCTTTGCCATCTGCTGCTGATAACTACTCTCCTTTTGGGAAACAACTGTTTCTAGACCTTAATTTTTTTCCAGAGGCTGAATGCTTAACTATGGGCCACCAAATTACCATGAGACCTGAGTTGCTTATCATGAGGTGGATGTACTCTGACTCACCAAGCCATAAAGTTGGGCATGTGCAGCAGCACTCCATCATAAAATGGAAATGGTGTACAAGAGACAGGACCCAAGCAGGTCCTGGAGGCACAAGTAGGTTACATGAAGTAGTGGCCCAAATGTATATGGCCCACACTCCTGTCACATTACCTTCTCTTTCCCACACCAGAGCTATGGCCTCTTGGGGAGTTCCTTAACAGTCAGTTGACTGAGAAAGAGCAACTCAGACCTGGTTTACAGATAGTTCTGCATGATATGCAGGGACCAAAATGGAAGCAAACAACTGTAGCACTACAATCCCATTCTGAGATGTCCTTAAAAGACAGTGATGAACCTTGTGTCTGATGCTTATTTTATCTACCTTATCGACAGATGAGTAAAACATATGGATTAAAAATAAATAAATAATAGGGGAAACAAATGTGTATATAAATTTTGTAGATTGAAATGCTGGTGATCAATGAAAGGGAGGGGTTAGGAGAATAGTATGTGTTCTAGTGTGCTAGCTGCTGGAATGCAATATACTAGAAACGGAATGGCTTTTAACAAGGGGAATTTAATGAGTTGCTAGTTTACAGTTCTAAGGCCGAGAAAATGTCCCAATTAAAACAAGCCTATAGAAATGTCCAATCTAAGACATCCACCCAGGGAAAGATACCTTGGTTCAAGAAGGCTGATGAAGTTGAGGGTTTCTCTCTCAACTGAGAAGGCACATGGTGAACATAGTTAGGGCTCCTCTCTGGGCTGGAAGGGCACATTGCAAACATGGTGTCATCTGCTAGCTTTGTCTCCTGGCTTCCTGTTTCATGAAGCTCCCTGGGAGGTGTTTTCCTTCTTCATCTCCAAAGGTCACTGGCTGGTGGACTCTGCTTCGTGGTGCTGCTCTCTCTGAATCTCTCATTCTCCAAAATGTTTCCCTTTTTATAGGACCCCAATAAACCAATCAAGACCCACCCAAATGGGTGGAGACATGTCGTCTCCTGATCCAGTTTAACAACCATTCTTGACTAAATCACATCATCCAGGGAGATGAACTGATTACAGTTTCAAACACACAGTATTGAATACCTTTTTGAAATGGGATTTATATTAAAACATGGCTTTTCTTAGGGGACATACTTCCTTTCAAACCAGCACAGTATGTATGATTTTTTTTCTATTTTCTTCTTATTTCTTTTTAAAAATTGATGCAAATGTTCTAGGAAATGATAATGAATATACAACTATGTGATGGGAAAAAAAATAAGAAGTGGGGGAAGACGGTGGTGAGGGTAAATCTTCCCAGCGGGTGGTACTTCCAGCTGTGCACCTGATTTTTCATTTTGCTTAGAAGGATAATTGTCCAGAATTGCATTTGTATACTGACTCATGGGTTGTTGCTGATGGTTTGGCTAGATGGTCAGGGACATGTAAGGAGCATGTTTGGAAATTGAGGACAAAGAGCTCTGGGGAAGAGGTATGTGGATAGACCTTTCTGAGTGGGCAAAGAATTTGAAGATATTTGTGCCCCATGTTAATGCTCAGCAGAGGGAGACTTCAGGAGAGGAACACTTTAATAATCAAGTAGATAAGATGAGCTGTCCTGTTTCCTTAGCTACTCCTGCCATTGCCCAGTGGGCTCATGAACAAATTAGGCATGGTGGTAGGTGTTCTAATTTGCTAGCTGCTGGAATGCAACACACCAGAGATGGATTGGCTTTTATTAAAAGGGAAATTATTTCATTAGTCCTTCAGAGGAAAGGCAGCTAACTTTCAACTAAGGTTCTTTCTTACATGGGAAGGCACAGGGTGATCTCTGCTGGGCTTCCCTCCAGGCCTCTGGGTTCCAAAAATTTTCCCCAGGGTGATTTCTTTCTGCATCTCCAAAGGCCTGTGCTGAGCTGCAAGTGCCAAGATGAGGTTTGCTGAACTGCTTGGGTTTTGCTACATTGAGCTCTCTCATTTAAGCAAGAGCCAATTAACTCAAACGTCATTCATTGCAGCAGGCATGGCTCCTAACGGACTGCAGATGTACTCAACAACAGATGAGGTTCACATGCCATTGGCTCATGTCCACAGCAGTAGAACTAGGCACCTTCACCTAGCCAAGCTGACATCTGAAACTACCTACCACATATCCACCCCTTGTCAACTTGGCACCTACACGCATCACCTTAAATGATATTAAGGTGCAAAAAATTTTCTTCTGGCTGTGGACCTATGAATCTCAAAACAAGTTGTTCTAGTTTGCTAGCAGCCAGAATGCAATATACCAGAAATGGAATGGCTTTTAAAAAGAGGAGTTTAATGAGTTGCTAGTTCACAGTTCTAAGGCTGAGAAAATGTCCCAATTAAAGCAATTTATAGAAATGTCCAATCAAAGGCATCCATCCAGGGAAAGATACCTTGGTTCAGGAAGGCTGATGAAGGTCAGGGTTTCTCTCTCAAGTAAGAAGGCACTTGGCAAACACAGACAGGACTTCTCTCTCAGTTGGAAGGGCACATGTTAAACATGGCATCATCTGCTAGCTTCCTCTCCTGGCTCCGGTTTCATGAAGCTCCTCGGGAGGCATTTTCCTACTTCATCTCCAAAGGTTGCTGGCTCATGGACTCTCTGCTTCGTGGTACTGCAGCATTCTCTGCTCTCTCCAAATCTCTCATTCTCCAAAATGTTTCTTCTTTTATAAGACTCCAGAAACTTATTAGGCCCACCCAAATGGGTGGAGACATGTTGTTAACTAATCCAGCTTAACAACCACACTAGATTAAATCACATCTCCAGGGAGATGATCTGATTACAGTTTCAAACATACAGTATTGGATAGGGATTATTGTGCCTTGATGAAATGGGATTTTGACATACATCATTTCAAACCAGTGCACAAGTTATCTGGCGCCAATGTTCAAAGGAGGATATTCACAGGATACAGGTTTTAATTTCCATAGGGAGAAATTGGAAGGAATACAGATGTAAAACCTGCAGGGCAAATGCCATTGAATTTCAAAGTCTGAAAGTCATTTATCCTTCGGCTTTAGAAAGTGGCAGCCCCACCCCTTCCAAGGGCCTATGCAGTGGCCGCCTCTTTCCAAATCAACCTCAGGGCACACTGAGGAGACCACCTTTTTCTCAGCTCCTCTCTCTCCAGGCATCGGGGCCACACCTGGGCTCTCTGCCATTTCCAGGATACACACTCAACCACTCCAGGTGGTGGCAGCCAAGCTCTCCCCAGTCCCCCAAGGAGTGTGCTGTACCTTCTCCAAGGCCTGAGGCTGCATGACTTTTCCACTGCAATGAGGTGGGAGATGCATCCTCGCCCTTCAGGGTAAACTCACCTTCTCCATGTAAATGGATGGTTAGACTCTCCTGGCCGAGGTGTCTTGGCTTCAGACCCTAGCTTCCATGGTTCTCACTCTGCAAACTCCAATTTTTCACTTTTGTGTCCCTTTTGTCCAGATTGGCAGTGGTTCTGTTTACACCAACAATCTCTTCAAGCACTCCAGGACTTCTCCATCATTCTCCTCACAGTTAATCCAAAATCTTCCCCTTAGCCACCCAAAAAACCCTTCCAACGTATTAGGTATTTGCAAATGGCAGCAGCACCTCACTCCTGGTAACAAATCTGTTCTAGTTTGCTAACTGCCAGAATGCAACACACCAGAGAGAGATTGGTTTTTAATAAAAGAGGATTTATTTTATTAGTTCTTCAGAGGAAAGGCAGCTAACTTTCAACTGAGGTTGTTTCTTACATGGGAAAGCACACATGATATCTTCTGGTCTTCACTCCAGGCCTTTGGGATCCAACAACTTTCCCTGGGGCAATTTCTTTCTGCATGTCCAAAGGTCTGGGCTGGGCTGCAAGTGTTGAAGTGAGCTGCTTTGGCTGTGCTATGTTGAGCTGTCTCTATTAAGCCCCAGCCAATTAAATCAAACATCATTCATTGCAGCAGGCATGCCGCCTAGCCGACTGCAGATGTTATCAACAACAGACGAGGTTCACATGCCATTGGCTCACATCCACTGCAATAGAACTAGGCACCTTCACCTAGCCAAGTTGACAACTAAATCTAACTACCACAGTAGGGATGGAGGTTATGCATGGGATCATCAGCATGGACCTCCACCCATTAAGCTGACCTGGCTATGGCCACTGCTGATTGCTCAATCTCCCAGCAACAGATACACACACTCAGACCCCAATTTGGCACCATTATCCAAGGCAATCAGCCTGCATTCCCTGCACGCAATGTTTCTGCAAAAACTACCACCCATGGACTTACAAGATAGCCTTATCTACTGTCACTGTATTGCACACAGCATCGCTTCTGATTAAGGAACCCACTTCACAGAAAATGTAGGCAAGAATGGGCACATGCTCATGGAATTCTCTTACCATGTCTTACCATGTTCCCATCATCCAGTGGCAACTGGGTTCATAGAACAGTGGAATGGTCTTTTGAAAATCCAATTGCAGTAACTTGGCAATAACTTGCAGAGCTGGGACTGTGTTCTCCAGGAGGTTGTGCATGTGCTGAATCAGCATCCACTATATGGTGCTGTTTCTCCCATGGCCAGGATTCATGGGTCCCCGAATCAAGGGGTGGAAGTGGGAGTGGCACCACTCACTATCACCCTTAGTGATCCAATAGGAAAATTTTTGCTTCCTGTCCCTGAAACCTTAAGCTCTGCTGGTCTACATGTCTTAGTTCCAAAAGGAGGAGTGCTCACTGCAGGAGACACAACAATGATTCCATCAACCAGGAAGTTAAGACTGCCACCTGGCTACTTTGGGATTCTCCTGCCACTGAATCAACAGAAGGGGATTATTTTTATTTCTTGGGTGATTGATCCTGACTATCAAGGGGAAATAGGACCACAACTACAAAATGGAGGTAAAGAAACCAACTGAAATTCTCCACGTTCATTCACTAATACATTCTCTAATACATACAACTATGTGATGATAGTGTGAGTTATTGATTATATAACAAGAATGGAATGATCATCTGATAAGAATATTTGTGTTTGTATATAGTTATATATCATAAATAAAAAAGAAATTTAAAAAAAGAAGAGTTTTGCAGGAATACAGGAGATCCCCTAGGGCATCTCTTCGTGGTACCATGCCCTGTAATTAAAGTTAAAGGTAAACTGCAACAACCCAATCCATCAGAACTACATATGGCCCAGAAACTTCAGGAGTGAAGGTCAGGGTCACCCTACCTGGCAAGAGCCATGATCAGCTGAAGTGCTTGTGATGGTAAAAGGAACTTGGAATGGTTAGTAGAAGCAGTAGTGATAAATAGGAACTATGACCTCATGACCAGTTACAGAACTGACAACTCTGATTGTAAGAATATTTCCTCCCTGTTTTGTTATGAGTATGTTTGCATTTGTACATAGCAAAACCTTGTTTTCCTCCTATCATGTGAATAATTTGTATTGTTCATGTTATAGTATTTAAGCTATTGAATATGAAGCTTAAGAGTGAATGCTATCTAAGGACTTCCACCCTATTCTGGAGAGAAATGTGCATTTCCAGTTGTATGCAGGATAGCTGAGCATTATTACCCAAAATCTATGTCTATTACTATGTTCCATTTGGAAATTAATTGTATCTCAAGGTGATGTATACAATGCCAAGTTGACAAGGGTTGGACTGTGATATTTATGTTCTGGTGTCAACTTACTCAAATAATTATGCCCAGTTGTCTGGTCAGTGAAGCACTGGCCTGACCAGTGCTGCAGGGATATTTCAGGCTGGTTGATTAAATCATCAGTCTGTTGATGACATCTATGGCTGATTACATCTGAAATCAACTAAGGCTTGTGTGGTAGTTAGATTCAGTTGTCAACTTAGCCAGGTGAATGTGCCTAGTTCTGTTGCTGTGGATATGAGTCAATGGAAAGTGAAACTCATTTGTTGCTGATTACATCTGCAGTTGGCTAGGAGGCTTGTCTGCTGCAATGAATGACCTTTGAGTTAATTGGCTGGTGTTTAAATGAGAGAGCTCAACATAGCACAGCTCAAGCAGCTCAGCATACCTCATCTCAGTACTCACAGCTCAGCCCAGGCCTTTGGAGAGACAGAAAGAAATCACCCTGGGGAAAGTTGTTGGAACGCAGAGGCCTGGAGAGAAGGCCAGCAGAGACCATCCTGTGCTTTTCCACGTAAGAAAGAACTCAGTGGAAAGTTAGCTGCCTTTCCTCTGAAGAACTAATGAAGTAAATCCCCTTTTATTAAAAGCCAATCCATCTCCGATGTGTTGCATTCCAGCAGCTAGCAAAGTAGAACAGCTTGCCTCCCACAATGAGATAATCCAAGGCTTTTAAGGAAGAAGAGAGACTCTTTCACTGCTTCTTCAGCCAGCAAATGTCTCCTGTGGAGTCCCTCCAGACCCTTCATCTGAGCTGCCAGTCTCACACCCTGCCCTATGGATTCTGGAATCTTCCATTCCCATGGTTGTGTGACGCACCTTTATAAATCTTGCATTTACAGATCAACCTTATTGATTCTGCTTCTCTTGAGAATGCTGACTTACACAGAGAGATATAATTAGAAATCAAGCTGAACAAATCAGTATGAATGCACCAACAGATATTCTGGATTCATTGGAATACTTTGAGCAGCAGAGGGTAATTCAATTATTTCAATGGGTTTAAAATTTGACTCATTGTCTTGTTCAGGTTATGTGTGAACTTGGCCAGGTGGTGGTGACCGTTTGTCTAGTTGGACAAGTGCTGGCCTGACTGTAGCTATGAGGACATTTCATAGAATTAAATCATGATCACATCAGCTGCATCCACAGCTGATTCCATTTGTAGTCAGCTAAGGGGAATGCCTTCTGCAATGAGTGATGCTTAATCTAATCGCTGGAAGCCTTTTAAGGAGGATTCAAAAGAGACAGGCTCTCTTCCTGCTTCAGACAGCAAGCCTCTCCTGTGGAGTTCATCCAGACCCTCCATCAGATTGTCAGCTTCACAGCCTGCCCTACAGATTTTGGACTCTATGTTCCCAAGGTTACGTAAGACACTTTCATAGATTTTATACCCACAGATATTTCCTGCTGACTCTGTTTCTCTAGAGAACCCTAGCTAATACACTCATCAAGAGCCTACTCTGGAGGCTGTTCTTATGCATGCTTCAGTTAGACCTTGATACCTATCATATCCTGCCAAGCCCTAAGCAGAACCATTTCAGACAATCCTAAAGAACACCTATGGCAATATATAAGATTCCACAAGTGTTCCATGACTTAGAACTTTTCAGAAAACTACAACCTGCATATGGGTCCCTGGACCAGATAAGTTCTGAAACCTAGAAGACTCTGCCTCTCCAGAACTTCAGATAGTTCCATCTCCCTACCCCATATTAGTGACAGACCATTCCACATGAAAAAGTTACAATGACCATAGCCCAAACATCCTGAAAGAGAAAGGGCTAGAAAGATTAAAGTTGATGGTGGAGTTATACAGGGACAGTTGGGTTGAACAAATAAATATGATTTGCTGAATGATTACATTGATATTTATTTTAGTCTCCAGTATCTTAGAGCTTAAAAAAGTAAATTTGTGGAATTCTAACCCATGTCAAACTCTGAAATATGTTCCACAATTAATCATGGTGATGTGCTTTGAAATTTTCGGGTTTTTTTTGTATATATGTTATTTTTCAGAAAAAAATAAGAAAAACATTTGAGTGTGGTGATAAAAACTATATACCTAAGCCTTCTAGCCTCCTGTATTTTGGAGCAGCTAGAAGGAAAAATCTGAGAGGATCATATGGTAGCCTATGACAAAATCTGGGAACAATCCTGTAACTACCTGTTGAAGAATGCTTTGAAAACTATTACTTGTTTATTTCTTTGCTTTATATATATGTTATACTATACAATAAAAAAGATTAAAAATAAAAACTTGACTCATGCTGTCAAGTTCTTCATCACCAGCCAGTCACCTTTGGAGGTGAAGAAGGAAAACGCCTCCCAGGGAGCTTCATGAAGAAGGGCGCCAGGAGAAGAAGCTTGCAGATAATGCCATGTTCGCCATGTGCCCTTCCAGATGAGACAGAAACCCTGACCGTGTTCACCATGTGCCTTTCCAGATGAGAGAGAAACTCTGACTGTGTTCGCCATGTGCCTTCTCACTTGAGAGAGAAACCCTCAACTTCATTGGCTTTCTTGAACCAAGGTATCTTTCCCAGGATGCCTTTGATTGGACATTTCTATGGGCTTGTTTTAAATGGGATATTTTCTCAGCCTTAGAACTGTAAATTAAAAACTTATTAAACTGCCCTTTTTAAAAACCATTCCATTTCTGGTGTATTTCATTCCAGCAGCTAGCAAACTAGAACACATGCACATCTTGACTCATGAACATCTCAGTCATGGTCTAACTAATGAGATTAGATACCACAAATTCTTCAGCATTGGGTACAGGAAGGGAGTAAAAAAATTAGAGACAGAGACTTTGAAACAAATGCACATGAGCCTCGAGTTCTCCCTCCCTGTCTCTCTCTCAAGGGACTAGAAGATACACTCTTCCCTGCCTTGAAAAATATTGGTTTTCAGGGACCAACTGCATCTTTGTAACCCTCTCTATGACTGTTCTCTCCAGGACAATCAGGGCAATTGGAAATGGCTTAATATCATTGGGGTGCTGGGAAGGCAGAGAGTAGAGAGGGTGAGGCACAGACACTGGTTTCCATAACAGGTATGAAGAGTAATTCATTGTAATTGTTATTTCTAAATTCTAAGATACTGAGCTATTCCCTGGTCATTCACAGAAATGTTGGATATGTATGTGACACTTGAGACTCAGAGTTAGAGCTCTGAAGCTATAGAAGCCAGCAGCACCCCATGAAAGAACTATTGAAAAATGGTACCATATTTTGACCAAAGTTATAAACAAGTTGATCTGGATAGGAATAAAGTAGATCAGAATTCAGGGTGAAGGATGATATTGCCCATATTTTAAAAGGTCAACTACTGCATGAGACCAAATGAAGAGATGTTTATTTGGTGCAAAATTTATATTTTGGGTAGTGTATTATTTAATTTAACTCGCATGGTCAGTTTAGTTAAACAGCATAAGTAAATGGAATCTTGAATATGACATGAGATTTTTGTTTGTTTGCCCAGGTTAGTGTAGCGTTCCGATATACCCCAGAGTAATTTGGGCAGTGAATAAAGAAGTATTTGCGATGTCCCCTTAGAGAACTGAGCAGGAAGGAGGAAATATTTAACTTCCCCATTTGGAGAATTTCTGATATTCTCACAACTAATGGAGACAGCCAACTCAAAAACCAAAACCCTGGATCTTGTGGTTTGCCCCTATGAAACGTATTCCTGCCAAGGATAGACTAAACCTACTTAAAATTAGGCATAAGAGTCACCCCCAGAGAACCTCTTTTGTTGCTCAGATGTGGCCTCTCTCTCTAAGCCAACTCAGCAGGTGAACTCACTGCCCCCACTCCTACATGGGACATGACTCCCAAGGGTGTAAATGTCCCTGGCAGTACTTGCAGAAAGAGGTGGGACCGGGTATCATGGGACTGAGAGAGCCTTCTTGATCAAAAGGGGGGGAGAGAGAAATGCGATGAAATAAAGTTTCATGGCTGAAAGATTTCAAACAGAGTCGAGCAGTCATCATGGAGGTTATTCTTATGCATTAAGATATAACTTTGTAGTTTATGGTGTATTGGAGTGACTGGATGGAAGTACCTGAGATTGTCGAGTGCTGTTCCAGTAGCCTTGATTCTTGGAGATAGCTGTATAACTACATAGCTATTACAAAGTGACTGTGTGATTGTGAAAATCTTGGATTTGATTCTCCTTTTACCTATGAGATGGACAGATGTATAAAAGATATGGATAAAAAATAAATAATAGGGGGAACAGAAGTTAAAATAAATTGAGTAGATTGAAGTACTAGTGATCAATGAAAGGGAGTGGTAAGGGGTATGGCATGTATGAGTTTTTTCTTTTTTCTTTCTTTGCTGAGGAGATGCAGTTGTTCAAAAAAATGATTATGATGATGAATACACAACTAGGTGATGATATTGTGAGCCATGGATTGCAACCATGTTGTGCTGGTTTGAAAGGATGTATGGACCCTAGAAAAGTCATGTTTTAACCAACATCCCATTTTGTAAAGGCAGAATAATCCCTATTTAATACTGTATGTTTGAAACTGTAATCAGATCATCTCACTGGAGATGTGATTTGGTCAAGACTGGTTGTTAAGGTGCATTAAGTGACAACATGTCTCCAACCACTGGGGTGGGTCTTGATAGGTTTCTGGAGTCCTATAAAAGAGGAAACACTTTGGAGAATGAAAGATTCAGAGAGAGTGGAGAATGCTGCAGTACCACAAAGCAGAGAGTCCATGAGCCAGTGACCTTTGAGATGAAGAAGGAAAATCCCTCCTGGGGAGCTTCATAAAACCAGAAGCCAGGAATCAGAGCTAGCTGATGATGCCATTTCCGCCATGTGACCTTTCAGATGACAGAGGAACCCTGACCATGTTCACCATGTGCCTTTCCAGATGAGAGAGAAACTGTGACTGTGTTCACCATATGACTTCTCACTTGAGAGAGAAACCCTGAACTTCATTGGCCTTGTTGAACTAAGGTTTCTTTCCCTGGATGCCTTAGGTTGGACATTTCTATAGTCTTGTTTTAATTGGGGCATTTTCTCAGCCTTAGAACTGTAAACTAGCAATTTATTAAATTTCCCTTTTTAAAAGCTATTCTGTTTCTGGTATATTGCATTCTGGTAGCTAGCAAACTAAAACACATGTCAAAAGTGTTCATATCTTAAGAATGTTGGTATGTCAG
Organism: Myrmecophaga tridactyla; assembly: GCA_004026745.1. Lineage (NCBI taxonomy): Eukaryota > Metazoa > Chordata > Mammalia > Pilosa > Myrmecophagidae > Myrmecophaga > Myrmecophaga tridactyla. The sequence goes on along the minus strand of PVIY010008918.1, from coordinate 23,796 downwards.
TAATTGTTCATAATAAAAATACTAAAGAAAAAAAAAGAGAAGACCAGCAGTAACAGCACCAGCAGCAGCCTTGCTGTAAATATAGACCTTCATGCCTACTCCAAACCATCTCAACCAAAATTAGATCTACAGGTGATTGGGGTACATAGTAAAGTTTGCCTTCCAGCTGCACTGCCAGATCTGGGCAGTGTAAATTTGGTGTATGGTCTGAACAAACCATTTAGCTCTGGAGGGCTCAAGATTCAGCCCTTGTTACCTTTCTCTTCTATGGCAGTGAAAGCTAAATTCCTGAATGAACATGGCTAGATTATTGTATCGATTAGTTTAGTGAGGCAAAATCTGGCCTGATGGTACTGTGTCCGTATTTCATGAGTGGATTTGCATCTACAATCAGTAATTATATCAAGGGCTGATTGAGTCTACAATCAACAAAAGAGGTTATGCTCAACAATGTGGGGAGTCTCCTCACACAATCAGCTGGAGATCTAAAAACTTAGATCTAAGGGTTGAAGATGTCAGAAAGAATCATTTCTACCTCTACTTAAGTCAGCCAGCTTGCAACCTGCTCTATGGAGTTCATTTTGCCAAAATTCAGAATCACCTTTTTGAGTTTCCAGCTTGTGGCTTGCCCTACAGAATTATGACTCGGGAGAACCCTGGCTAATACAATAGCTGATACTACTGTGCCAGTTAGAAAATGTTGATGCCCCAGAAAATACATGTCATTTGATCCTAATTCAATATTGTAGGGTGGGGGTGGCCTTTTGATTAGATGGAACTGTGACATTGTACAATTAAGGTGTGTATTTATTAGTTTACTAGAGTCCTTTAAAAGGGGAAACATTTTGGAGAGAGTTCAGAGCCAACACACAGAGCCAACAGAGAGGGCCAACACAAGACCCAGATGTTTAGACATGCAGGAAGAAAATGCACCCAGGGAAGCTATTTGAAACCAGAAGAAAAAGGACCAGGAAATGCCAGCCCTGTGCCTTCCCAGCTGACAGAGCTGTTCTGGACCCATTGGCCTTTCTTGAGTCAAGGTATCTTCCCCTAGATATCTTCATGTGGACATTGTTTATGGCCACAAAATTGTAAACTTGCAAGTTAATAAATTCCTTTTTTAAAAATCCCTTCCATTTCTGGTATACTGCATTCCGACAGCTTTAACAAAGCAAAATACCTCTTTTGATGAGTTCATCTATTCTCAAGGATTTAAATATCATGTATATGACATTACCTGCCAAATCTATTTCTCCAGCCCAAACATTTTGCCTAAACTCATGATAAATATGTCCAACCAGCAATTCAACAACTGAGAGTTGGAAAATATGCTCTTCCTAGCTAAGCTTAGCAATTTAATCTTTGTAGTTAGTTCCCAGGACATTAACCAGAGCTTCTGAATTCTGCTTACAGAAATAACTCAACAGAATGGCATCAGGAAAACACTGGGGCCTAATGAATCAGTCACTTCCTCCTCAAAAGATGAAAGTTTGACATCCCTGAGAATCATACATTAAGAGAAATGTAATGAAGACCCTGCCTGCAAGAGCTTGCATATCAATATCTAAATCTAATTACTGAAGCTGGAACAACAAGACATGGTTGAGACAACACAGGATGAAACATTTGTCCTGACTTCCTCACCAAAATCGACCATCATTGCTGACTTAACAGGAATGCATAATGTGGACCTTACTTTTTGACCACTCCCACTTCTCTTGGACTATAAAAACACTAACTCACATGCCCACTTTGAACTGTTTAGAGAAGATTCCTCCAGTTCCTTGCAAAGTGCACTTGCAGTAAATCACCTTCACACTGAGAGGCACGTTTCTCCTTTGTAGCACCAGATGAAGCAGGCCCTTCTATGGAGAGTGCCATGCTTGCAGTAACACAATCTCAATGCATTTCAGATGGACGTCTCAGAGTCACAGTTTCCTAAACCAAATACCTGTGTTGCCACTTCTGCAACTATGAACATTTCACAGTTTTCCCCATTTCTGCTGATGGCAACTCCATCTTTCTATTCAGCTAGTCTGAAATTTTGGGTATCCTCCTTGATTTTTCTTGCTTCATCCACCAAATTCAATCCATTAGGAAATCCTGAAAATCCACCTTCAAAACATACCAGAGATGATTCCAGTCCTGACACTGTGGGATCAACAATTCCATCCTGACCAAAAAGGGAAAAAGAAGTGTCACTAATAAAGTCTCAGTGGTTGAGAGAGTTCAGATAGAGTTGAGAGACCGCAGAGTGCAGGTCACTCTTATGCAAGCTTCAGTTACATGTTATAACTTGCCAAACCCCAACCAAAGCCATTCCAGCCTATCCTAAAGAACACCTATGGCAATATATAAGATTCTACAAAGGTTTCATGCACTAGGGTAACTTTCCAGAAATATACAACCTCCAAATGGGTTCTTGGACAAGATAAGCCCTGAAACCTCGAGGGGCCATCCTCTCCAAAACACCAGCTAGTTCCATCTTCTTATTTCATACTATCAACAGCCCCTTCCAACATGAAAATGTTAGAATGGCCATAGCCCAAATATTCCTAAAGAATGGAAAAGAAGGATCAAAGGTGATGGTGGAGTTATACAGAGAATGTAGGGTTTAACAAATGCATATGAATGCTGCATTATTAAATTCATATTTCTTTTGGTTTGCAGTATCTTAGAGCAGCTAGAATTAAAAACCCAAAATTGTGGAATTGTAACCCATACTAAACTCTGTAATCTGTTCAACAACTAATTGTTGTGTTGTGCTTTGAAATCTATTGATTTTTTGCATATATGTTATCGTAAAAAAGAAAAAAAAATTGATTGTATCTCCTATATTCTGGAGAAGCTAGAAGGAAAAGTCTGAGAGCATAGTATGGTAGCCCATGACAAACTCTAGAATCTGTCTTGTAACTACTTGTTGAAGAGTGCTCTGAAAATTATTTCATTTTTCCTTCTTTGCTTTGTATATATGTTATGTTATGTGATAAAAAAATTAAAATATATATATATATATATATATATATATAAAACCTGAATCCAACACTTCTCACTTTTTTCATTGCTCAGACCCCAATCAAAGCAGATGTCATCTCTGGTGGGAACACCGCATTCATTTCCTACCACTTTCCCTAATGCCCCGCTCAACACTCTCCTCTCATTTCTGTTCACAATACAGCAGCCAGAGGGATCCTTTTAAAAAGGGGAGTTGTACATGTCCATTTCTGCTCAGAACCATCTTGTAATTCCTCATCTCACCCAGAGTAAAGGCCAAAACTCCCAATTCCCTCAAGGCTCACATGATCTGGCCATATGTTTTTGTGTCCAAGCTGGCAAAAATAATATTATGCAATGGGTTTTCTTAAACAATGGGAATTTATTGCTTCCTAGTTTTTGAGGTGAGGAGAAGTCCAAAATCATTGGCTCACTGAGGTGATGCTTTCTTTGCAAAAACTTTGACCTTCTGGGGCTGGATTCTGGAGAACCTCATTCATTGGGATTTCTGTCACATGGCAATGTACATGGTGCCTCTCCTGCCTTCCCTCTCCATTTGACTTTCACTCTGCCTATAAAGGACTCCAGTAATCCAGATGAAAGCAGAGCCTGATTTGGTGGGGCCACACCTAGAATGAAGAAACATCTTGAAGAGATCCTAGTTACAATGGGTCCATACCCACCAGAACACATATCCACACCAAGAACATGCCCAAACTGGGGTACACAATTCAGTCTACCACACCTTATGCTGATCTTCTCTCAGTTACTCTCTGCTGCACCTGCACCAGCCTCCTCACTCGTCCCTGAACAAAAAGACACATCCCTGCTGCCTTAGTTTTTTAACCTGACAGAATGCAAGACACCAGAAATGGAATGGCTTTCACAGAGGGTATTTACTTAGGAGCAAGTTTACAGTTCAAAGGCTGAAAATATGTCCAAACTAAGGCCTCAAGAAGTTACCTTTACTCAAGAAAAGGCGATGCCTTCCAGAACACCTCTGCCAGCTGAAAAGTCACATGACTGACATCTGCTGGTCCCCTGCTCCTAGGTTCCATTGCCTCAGCCTCTGTTTCATGTGTGGGTTCCTCACTTGGCATCTGTAGGCCTTCACTTAGCTCCTCTGGAACACAACTCTGGATTCTGGCCTGCTTAGTATCTCATGGGAACACACATGGTGACATCTGCTGAGCCCTGGGTCTCACATTGGCTCTGAAACAACTGTTCTCTCAGTACTGGCATCTGCTTTGACTACTCCTCAAAATATTTCCTCCTTTAAAGTTACTCCAGAAAACTAATCAAGACCCACCTGGAATGGGTGGAGTCACATCTCCATCTAATCAAAAGCTCACAGCTACATCTCCATGGAGATGATCTCATCAAAAGTTTCTACCCTACAACAATGAATCAGGAGTAAAAGAAATGGCTGTCACTTTAATCCTGTATAGCTTCATAGAATGCCTGGATATATCTTACAGTATATTCTGCAGACAGTCAAAAAGTATTGGAAATGTCCCTTCAGTGATGGGAGAAACAATATGGAACTATTAAAGTTTACCAACAGGAAATCCAGGATACTGTGTCAAACATTTGGAAACCCAAATCAATAGGCCAAGCCCTTCATCTTGAGCCTTGCCCCCGTGAAACTTATGTATGTAGTAGAGAGGCTCACCTACCTAAAGTTATGCCTAACAGTAACCTCTAGAGGTTCTCTTTTGTTGCTCAAATGTGGCCAATCTCTCTCTAAGCCCAAATCTGCAAGTGAAATCACTGCCCTCCCCCACAGCCAAGATATGACATCCAGGGGTGAAAGTGTCCCTGGTGGCTTGGGAGATGACCCCAAGGGATGAGTGCGGCCCTGGCACTATGGGATCAAAGTGCCATCCTGACCAAAAGAGGGAAAAGAAGTGTAATAAATAAGGTATCAGTGGCTCACAGAGTTCAAATAGAATCTAGAAGCTAATCTGGTCACTCTTATGCAAGGTTCAGTTAGACACCGCTAATTTGAGAAACCCTAACCAAAACTATTACAGCCAATCTTAAAGAATACCTAGGGCATTATATAAGATTCTACAAAGGTTCCATGTACTAGGGCAACTTTCCAGAAACCTACAACCTTCAGATGGGTCCTGGACCAGATAAGTTCTGAAATGCAGAGGGGCCAGCCTTTCCTGAATATCAACTAGTTCCATCCCCGGATTCCATATTATCGACAGCCCCTTTCAACATGAAATGTTAGAATGGCCATAGCCATCCTAAAGAGGGGAGAAAGAAAAAAAGGTGAAGGTGGAGTTATCCAGAGAAGGTCAGATTTAACAAATCAATATGAGTGCTGAATTAATACATTGATATTTCTTTTAGTCTCCAGTACCTTAGACCTGCTAGAAATAAAAACCTAAATCTGTGGAATTGTAACCCATATGAAACTCTGAAATCTGATCTACAACTGATTGCTGCCATGTGTTTTGAATTCATTGTTTGTTTGAATATATGTTATTTTTCACCTAAAAAAATAAAGAGAAGGAAGAGTATACTAGAGAAGGTAGGATTTAACAAATGAATATGACTGCTCAATCAATATGTTGAAATTTCTTTCATTCTCAAGTGTCTTGGAACAGCTAGAAGAAAAAATGAAAAATTCTGGAACTGTACCCCATACCAAACCTTAAAATCTGTTACATAACTACCTGTTAAAATGTACTTGGAAATTTATTGCTTTTTTCTATATAACTTATTATTCACAATAAAAAAAATTGTTAAACAAAAAGAAAAGAAATGGCTGCCCTCGCAAGACTGGATCAGGATTAAAACATGGCTTTTCAGGCCCACATAATGGCTTCCTACAGGCACAGCCGTCACTGCCTTTGCACTCACTGTTGCCCTGCCTGGGAAGACATTGCTCCTGATACACTCAAAGCTAATTCCTGCATGTCCTTCCCATCTTTCCTCAAATGTCTACTTCTCAGTGTGGCCATCTTCCTTCCCTCCCACCCCACAAACACTCACAATCTGGATTCACCTGTCCATGGCACTTTCAGAATATCCTAAGCCTATAGAACACAGCCTGTTTCTTCCCATTAGAACTGACCTTCCACAAGGCTGATGATTTTTCCCTCTTTGTAATTTACTCGTATTTCACAGATAAAAAAGATAATGTGCTATAGCCATTACTCAACAAATATCTGTGAAGGGACTGATCACTGCAGATCACCTCTTTATTCCAGAGACAACACCTTATGTCTCTGGAATAACTGATTTTGAACACTCAAAACAGCAAAAGTAAAAAGACAGAAAAACTTTAACTGGATCTCAGGGAAATGATAGACAAAACAAAGCATACAAATATAAGAATCATCATGTCCCCGAAGAAGAGAAGAGTACAGGACTAGAAAGAGTAGTTGGGGATATAAAGGGGCAAATTTTCCAAAAGCTTATAAAGGACATAAATATAAGTTGAAGAAGCCCACTGAACTCCAACCAGAATATATCCAAATAGGCCTTCCCCAAGACACATACTAATCAGTCTGACAAATGTTGAAGAGAAGCAGAATATTCTGAAAGCAGCAAGAGAAAAACAATCTACTATATAAAAGGGGAACCACATAAGACTGAGTGCAGACTACTCAACTGGCACCATGGTGGTGAGACAGCAATGGTATGATATATTTAATGTCCTGAAAGAGAAATATTTCCAGCCAGGAATTCGGCATCCACATGTTCTAGTTTGCTAGCTGCTGGAATACAATATACCAGAAATGGCATGACTTTTAAAAAAGGAGAATTTAATAAGTGGCTAGTTTACAGTTCTAAGGCTGAGAAAATGTCCCAATTAAAACATGTCTATAGAAATGTCCAATCAAAGGCATCCAGGGAAAGATACCTTGCTTCAAGAAGGCCAATGAAGTTCAGGGTTTCTCTCTCTAGTGAGAAGGCACATGGCAAACATAGTCAGGGCTTCTCTCTCTCAGCTGGATGGGCACATGGCAAACGTGGCTTCATCTGCTAGCTTTCTCTCCTGGCTTCCTGTCTCATGAAGCTCCCCAGGATGCATTTTCCTTCTTCATCTCCAAAGGTCGCTGGCTAGTAGACTCCACTTTGTGGTGCTGTAGCCTTCTGTGCTCTCTATGAATCTCCCATTTTCTCCAAGATATTTCCTCTTTTATAGGATTTCAGTAAACAAATATAGACCCACCCAAATGGGTAGAGGCATGCCTCCACCTAATCCAGTTTAGCAAGCACTCTTGATCAAATTGTATCTGCAGGGAGATGATCTAGTTTATGTTTCAAACATACAATACTGAATAGGGATTAGAAGAAATGGCTGCATTTACGAAATGGGGTCAGGATTCAAACATGGCTTTTCTAGGGCACATACATCATTTCAATTCAGCGCACCACCCTAACTGTCCTTCAAAACTCAGGGAGATTCCCGCTGCCTGCCCGTGCAAACACACACACACACACACACACACACACGCAAAAAAAAAGCACGCACACACATTCAGGGACGGTTTAAAATTTTCACAGACAAATCCTGCAGGAATATGTCAATAAGAGACAGTCCTACAAGAAATACTAAACGGAGGTCTGCCAGTTGAAAAAAATATATTGGAGAGGGAAGTTTAGAGGAGGGCACAGTATTGAAGCATACCAGTAAGGGTAACTTAAAGGACAAAAAGAGAAATAGTGAGAGAGAATATATAGATTTGACAAATAAAATCCAAAGATAAAATGGTGGATTCAGGAAACGCATTTCAGTAATAACATTGAATGCTAATGGACTAAACTTGCCAATTAAAAGATATAGATCAACAGAACAGATTAAGAAATATAATCCAGGTATATGTTGCTTACCAGAGACTCACTTTAAACAAAAGGCTACAAATAGATTGAAAGTGAAAAGATGGAAAAAGACTTTCTATGCAAGCTGTAACCAAGAGAAAGCAGATGGAGCTATACTGATATTGGACAGTATAGACTTTAAATGTAAAAGCAACACAAGAGACAAAGAAGGACACTACATATTAATTAAAGGGACAATTCACCAAGAAGATATAACAATCATAAATGTATATGCTCCCAATCAAAGAGCTCCAAAGTACATGACACAAACAGTGACAAAACTGAAGGGAGTGATAGATGTTTCAACAATAATAGTAGGAGACTTCAATATACTACTCTCCTTTATAGATAGAACAACTAGACAGATGATCAACAAGGAAACAGAGAAGTTAAACAATTTGATATATTAATTAGACCTAATAGACATGTATAGGTCATTGAACCCCCAAACACAAAGATGTACATTCTTCTCTAGTGCTCATGGAACATTCTCCAGGATAGATCATATGCTGGGATCCAAAACAGGTCTTTATAAATTTAAAAACATTGAAATTATTCAAAGCACTTTCTCTGATCATGATGGAATGAAGCTGGATCTCAATAACCAGCAAAAAACAATAACATTCAAAAATATAGAGAGATTAAATAATACAATCTTCAACAAACAGTGGGTCAAAGAAAAAATCGCTAGAGAAATCTGTAGCTATCTGAAGATGAATGAAAATTTGAATAAAATGTATCAGAAACTATCGGATGCAGCAAAGGCAGTGCTGAGAGGGAAATTTGTTGCCTATATGAGAAAACAAGGAAGAAAAAACTGAGGACTTAACTGCTTACCTGGGGGAACTTGAGAAAGAGCAGCAAACTAACCCCAAAGCAAATAGAAGAAGAGAAATAACAAAGATTAAACCAGAATTACATGAATGGGAGAACAAAAGAACAATAGAAAGAATCAATAAAACCAAAATTTGGTTCTTTGAGAAAATCAGTAAAAATTGAAGGGCCACTAGCAATATTGACAAGGATAAAAGTGAAAAGATGCAAATAAAATCAGAAATGAGATGGGGTGTGTACTCACAGTTCCCGAAGAAATAAAAGAAATCATAAAACAATACTATGAACAATTTTATGCCAACAAACTAGACAATTTGGATGAAATGGACAAATTCCTGGAAACACACAAACAAGTTACATGGACTCCAGAAGAAATAGAAGATCTCAACAAACCAATCGCAAGTAAAGAGATTTAATCAGTCGTCAAAAAATATTTCTACAAAGAAAAGTCCAGTGGCAGATGGCTTCACAGGCAATTTTATTAAACATTCCAAAAAACAACCAAAACCAATCTTGCTCAAAATTTCCAAAAATTTGAGTAAAAAAGGAACAGTACCTAACTCAATTTATGAAGCTAATATTTTAATACCAAAACTTGGTAAAGATGCTATAAGAAAGAAAACTACAGGCCAATCTCCCTAATGAATATAGATGCAAAAATTCTCAGCTAAACACTAGCAACTCGAATCCCACAACATGTTAAAAGAATTATACTACATGAAAAAAAAATGGGGTTTATACCAGGAATGCAAGGATGGTTCAACACAAGAAAATCAATTAATGTAATACAGCACATTAACAAATTGAAGGCAAAAATCACATCATTATTTCGATTCATGCTGAAAAGGCATTTGACAAAATTCAGCATCCTTTTCTGATAAAAACACTCCAAAAGATAGGAATCAAGGGTAACTACTTCAATATGATAAAGGGAATATATAAAAAAACTGATCGCCAGCATCATATTCAATGGAGAGAAACCGAAAACTCTCCCCTAAGATCAGGAATGTGACAAGGATGCCCACTGTCACCACTATTATTCAAAATTGTGCTAGAAATTCTAGTTACTGCCACCAGGCAAGAAAAAGGAAATAAAAGCATCCAAATTGGAAAGGAAGAAGTAAAACTTTCATTTATTTGCAGATGACATGATACTATACCTGGAAGATCATAAGAAATCTACAGCAAAGTAACTTAAGCTGATAAACAAATTCAGCAAGGTGGCAGGATATAAAACTAATGTGCAAAAATCCATAAAGTTTCTATACACAAGCAAACACCTAACTGAGGAGTCATTTAAGGAAAACATTCCATTCAAAATAGCAACTAAAAGAATCAAGTACCTAGGAATGAACTTCACTACAGATGTAGTGGACTTGTACACGGAAAGCTACATAACACTGCTAAAAGAAATCAAAGAAGATATAAATAGGTGAAAGGGTGGGCCAGGTGGTTCAGCAGGCAGAGTTCTCGTCTGCCATGCCAGACACCTGGGATCAATTCCTGGTGCCTGACCATGCAAAAATAAATAAATAAATAATAGGTCAAAAGACAATTCCTGCTCATGAAGGTCAAATATAGTTAAGATGTAAATTCTGCCCAAATTAATCTACAGATTCAACACAGTACCAATCAAAATTCCAACAACCTACTTTGAAGACTTGGAAAAGCTAGTTGCCAAATTCATCTGGAAGGGAAAGAGGTCCAAAATAGCTAAAAATCATCAAAAAAATGAAGAACAAAGTGGGAGGATTAACACTCCCTGAGTTTAAAACCCATTATAAAGCCACAGTGGTCAAAACAGCATGCTACTGACACAAAGATAGAAGCATTGACCAATGGAATCGAATTGAGAGTGCAGAAATAGACCACCAAATCTATAGTTAACTGATTTTTGACAAGGCCTCCGAATTCTCTGAACCTGGACAAAATAGTTTTTTCAATAAATGGCCATGGAAGAACTGAATATCAATAGGCAAAAGAATGAAAGAGGACTCTTATCTTACATTCTATACAAAAATTAACTCAAAGTGGATCAAACACCTAAATATAAGAACTAGCACCATAAAGCTTCTAGAAGACAATGTAGGGAAACATCTTCAAGACCTAGTAATAGGAGGTAGCTTCTTAAACTTTAGCCCCAAAGCACCAGCAACAAAAGAAAAAATATATAAATGGGAGTTCCTCAAAATCAAATACTTCTGCACCTCAAAAGACTTTGTGAAAAAGGTGAAGAGGTGGCAAACTCAATGGGAGAAAATATTTGGAAATCATGTATCAGACAAAGGTTTGATATCCTGTGTACACAAAGAAAACATACAACTCAACCACAAAAGAACAAACAACCCAATTATAAAATGGGCTAAAGATATGAATAGGCATTTTCTGAAGAACAAATACAGATGGCTCAAAAGCACATGAAGAGATGTTCATTTTCATTGGCTGTCAGGGAAATGCAGATCAAGACTACAATGAGATACCACCTTACACCTATAAGAATGGCTGCTATTAAACAAACAGGAAACTACAAATACTGGAAAGGATGTGGAGAAATTGGGACACTTATGCACTGCTGGTGGGAATGTATAATGGTGCAAACACTATGCAAGACTGTTTGGTGGTACCACAGGAAACTATATATCGAGATTTCCTATTACCCAGCAATAGCACTACTTGGTATATACCCAGAAGAACTAAAAGCAATGACACAAACAGACATTTGCAAACCAGTGTTCCAGTGTTCATACCAGCATTATTCACAATCAGTGTTATGGTCAGGTTCATGTGTCAATTTCACCAAGTGGTGGTACCTGTTTGTCTGGTTAGGCAAGTCCTGGCTTGTCTGTTGCGATGAGGACATTTCATAGAATTAAATCATGATCATGTCAGCTGCATCCACAGCTGATTCCAAAATGGAATCAAAGGGGGGTGTCTTCTGCAATAAGTGTTGCTTAATCTAATCACTGAAAGCCTGTTAAAGAGGATTCAGAAGAGACAGTCTATCTTCCTGCTTTGGTTGGCGAGCCTCTCCAGTGGAGTTCATGTAGACCCCCATAAGAATCGTCGGATTCACAGCCTGCCCTGCGGATTTTGGACTCTGCATTCCCGTGGTCACGTGAGACACTTTTATAAATTTTATACTGTGCGTGTTCCCTGTTGATTCTGTTTCTCCAGAGAACCCTAACTGAAAACATCTTGGTACCAGGAGTGGTTCTTAAGAAACAGAATCTTAAAAGTGGATTTTTATGAACAGTTTTCTTTTCTGGCTGGATTCAAAGGCACTAAGGACTCTGATGCCCATAATCAGAATGACACTCCCAATCCATGGAGTGAGTTGGCAAAAGAGATAGTCAAAATATCAACTTTTTTTCTCCTAATGCTTCTCTTGTACGAAGCCAGGCTGTCAGGAATAATGTTTTTGACACCTTTACAGAGTTTTGTGGAAATAAGAGGTATAGATTGTTGACTGGCTGCTGTTAAATACACTGGCTACATTAAGGAGTGAGAGGAATGGATTTAAGGCTTCAAACAAGAAGCTTAAGTGCCATCTGACAGATGTGGATGATTCTATAAGTATCCTGAAGGAAAATCTTATTTCCTGTAGTCGTAGACTTGAGATCTCTGAAAATCAGACTCAGAATCTTATTGTTAGAGTAGGACTTTACAATGTAAACTGAAATCTCAATGTTGCATGGTGTCTGCTGTTAAAGTGAGGGCATTGATTGGAAAGGAGTGGGACCCTGAAAAATGGGATGATGATATGTGGATTGATAATGATGGTGGGGGTGAGGTTGAAATCCTAGGTCATGCTGAGTCTTCTCTAGATAATCCTGAGGACATAACTGCCCCACCTCCAGCCTGCCTTGAGGAGTTGGCCACCCAACCTTTTCCTGAAGGAATTAGCCTTAGAGTGATTAATTCTGTCTAACCAGATGAAACTGCAAATGAAGTTCCTGGAGCAAATGGCTTGGAAGATATTTCTAAATCTTTTCATGACCCACCCCCATTACTCCTCATTTCTTCCAGACCTATAACTAGACTAAAGTCCCAACAGGCCCCTAAAGGTGAGGTACAAAGATTCACAGATGAGGAGGTACATTATACACCAAAAGAACTGCATGAGTTTTCCAATTTATACAGACAGAAATCAGGGGAATGTGTGTGGCAATGGATTTTAAGGGTGTAAGATAATGGTGTGAAGAATATAAGGCAGGATCAGGCTGAATTTATTGATATGGGCCCACTAAGCAGAGATTCTGAATTCAATGTTATAGCTTGAGGGGTTAGAAAAGGTATTAACAGTTTGTTTGGATAGTTGGTTGAAAGATGGAGCAAAAGGTGGCCAACATTATCTGAGGTTGAAATGCCAGAACTGCTCAGGTATAAAGTAGATGAGGGGATCCAGAGGCTTAGAGAGATTGGAATGTTAGAGTGGATTTATCATGCAAAGCCTGCTCTTACACCTCAGGAATGTCTGGAGGATGCACCTTTTACCAGAAGAGTGAGAAATAAATTTGTGAGACTAGCACCATCATCCCTAAAGAGCTCTGTGGTTGCACTTCTCTGTAGGTCAGATATTACTGTAGGAACTGCTGTCACTGAGCTGGAATCATTAAACACAATGGGGATGACCAGATCTTGACTTGGCAGAAGCCAGGTGGCAGCACTTAATCGCCAAAAACAGGGTAGATGTGGTTATTATAATAGCAGCAAACATAAAGCCAGTGTCAAAAATATATGACTCACAGAGAGTGGCATTGGCTAGTAAATATATGACTCACAGAGAGTGGCATTGGCTAGTAAATCATGGGGTACCTAGAAATACAATGGAAGGGCAGTCTACTAAATTCTTGTTTGAGCTGTACAAACAAATGAGTTCTAAGTCAAGTGAACAGAAGTCTAACCTGAATTACAAAAACACAGAGTCACAGCCCCTTAATCAATTTCCAGACTTGAAACAGTTTACAGAACCAGAGCCCCTTGAATGAAGGGGAGGCCAGTTCCCTTTAGAGGAGAACCTGATTACACTGCCACAAATTTATACTGTTGATCTTCCTCCTAGCCTTCCCCAAGGAGAACAATGGCCTTTTAGCAGGGTAACTGTGCATTGGGGAAAAGGACATGATCAGATATTTCAGAGATTATTCGACACTGGTTCAGAAGTGACATTGATTCCAGGGGACCCAAAACGTCACTCTGGTCCATCAGTCAGAGTGGGGAATTATGGAGGCCAGGTGATCAATGGAGTTTTACCTCAGGTCCATCTCACAGTAGGTCCAGTGGGCCCCCGGACCCATTCTGTAGTTATTTCCCCAGTTCCAGAATGTATAATTGGTATAGACGTAGCAACTGGCAGAATTCACATTTGGCTCTCTAACTCAAGCAGTGAGGGCTGTTATGGTGGGAAAGGCCAAATGGAAGCCACTAGAACTGCCCCTACCAAGCAAAATAGTAAATCAGAAGCAATACTGGATTCCTGGAGGGATTTCAGAGATTACTGCCACTCTTAAGGACTTGAAGGATGCAGGGGTGGTGATTCCCACCACATCCCCATTCAACTCTCCTATTTTGCCTGTGCAAAAAACAGATAGGTCTTGGAGTGGATTATCATAAGCTCAACCAGGTGGTAACTCCAATTGCAGCTGTTGTTCCAGATGTGGTATCATTGCTTGAGCAAATCAATACATCCCCTGGTCCCTGGTATGCAGCTATTGATCTGGAAAATGCTTTTTTCTCAGTAGCTATTAGTAAGGACCACCAGAAACAGTTTGCTTTCAGCTGGCAAGGTCAGCAATATACTTTCACTATCCTACCTCAGGGGTATATCAACTCTCCAGCCCTATGTCATAATCTTGTCTGCAGGAATGTCGATCGTTTCTCCCTCCGACAAGACATCACACTGGTCCATTATATTGATGATATCATGTTGATTGGACCTAGTGAGCAAAAAGTAGCAACTACTCTAGACTTATTGGTAAGGCATTTGTGTGTCAGAGGATGGGAGATAAATCCAACAAAAATACAGGGGCTTTCGACCTCAGCGAAATTTCTAGGTGTCCAGTGGTGTGGGGCATGTCGAGATATCCCTTCTAAGGTGAAGGATAAGTTGCTGCATCTGGCCCCTCCTACAACCACAAAAGAGGCACAATGCCTAGTTGGTCTCTTTGGATTCTGGTGACAACATATTCCTCATTTGGGTGTGCTACTCAAGCCCATTTATCAAGTGACCAGAAAGGCTGCTAATTTTGAGTGGGGACCTGGACAAGAGGAAGATCTGCAGCAGGTCCAGGCTGCTGTACAAGCTGCTCTGCCACTTGGGCCATATGATTGAGCAGATCCAATGGTGCTGGAAGTGTCAGTGGCAAATAGAGATGCTGTCTGGAGCCTTTGGCAGGCCCCTATAGGAGAATCACAATGCAGACCCTTAGGATTTTGGAGCATATCCTTACCATCTGCTGCAGATAACTACTCTCCTTTTGAGAAACAGCTTTTGGCCTGTTACTGGGCCTTAGTAGAGACTGAATGCTTAACCATGGGCCACCAAGTTACCATGAGACTTGAGTTGCCTATCATGAGCTGGGTGTTGTCTGACCCACCAAGCCATAAAGTTGGGTGTGCACAGAAGCACTCTATTGTTAAATGGAAATGGTATATATGAGATAGGGCCAGAGCAGGTCCTGAAGGCACAAATAAGTTACATGAAGAAGGGGCCCAAATGCTCATGGTCTCCACTCCTGCCACATTACCTTCTATGGTAGTTATATTCAGTTGTCAACTTGGCCAGGTGAAGGCACCTAGTTCTGTTGCTGTGGACATGAGCTAATGGTACGTGAACCTCATCTGTTGCTCATTACATCTGCAGTCGGCTAGGAGGCGTGCCTGCTGCAATGAATGACATTTGACTTAATTGGCTGGTACATAAATGAGAGAGTGCAATGTAGCACAGCCCAAGCAGCTCAGCATACTTCATCTCAGTACTCACAGCTCAGCCCAGGCCTTTCGACATGCAGGAAAGAATCACCCCAGGGAAAGTTGTTGGAACCCAGAGGCCTGGAGAGAAGGACAACGGAGATAACCCTGAGCCTTCCTACGTAAGAACGTACCTCAGATGAAAGTTAGCTTTCCTCTTAAGAGCTAACTAAATGAATAAATTCCCTTTTATTAAAAGCCAATCTGTCTCTGGTGTGTTGCATTCCAGCAGCTAGCAAACCAGAACACCTTCTCTTTCCCAGACTACAGCTATGGCCTCTTGGGGAGTTCCTTACAGTGAATTGACTGAGGAAGAGAAAACTCAGGCCTGGTTTACAGATGGTTTAGCATGATATGCAGGTACCACCAGAAAGTGGACAGCTGCAGCACTACAACCCCTTTCTGGGGTGTCCTTGAAGGACAGTGGTGAGGGGAAATCCTCCCAGTGGGCAGAACTTCGAGCAATGCACCTGGTTGTTCATTTTGCTCAGAAGGAAAACTGGCCAGAGGTGCATTTGTATACTGACTCATGGATTGTTGCTAATGGTTTAGCTGTATGGTCAGGGACTTGGAAAGACCATAATTGGAAAATTGGTGACAAAGAGGTCTGGGGAAGAATTATCTGAATAGACCAGTGGAAGGGAGATGTCAAACAGAGTCAAGAGGTTATGCTAGAGGTTATTCTTATGCATTATACAGATATCCCTTTTCAGTTTATGGTGTTTTGGAGTGGCTGGAGGGAAGTACTTGAAACTGTTGATTTGTACCAGTAGCCTTGATTCTTGAAGAACCTGTATAAATATTTAGCTTTTACAGTGTGCCTGCGTGATTGTGAAACCCTTGTGTCTGATGCTGCCTTTATCCAGGGTATGGACAGATGAGTAAATAATGACACCCTCGCAGCCACTCCCTCACTGCCGGCTGGCGGCGCCTCGCTTGGCTCAGTTCCTCTCGCTCTGGTGCACCGCAGATGCGGTGACTTTTGCGTGCCATGCCTGGGAAAGAACCGTGTGTTCATGGATGGCGTGTTCTGGAGGCCCGGGGTGCCGCCTCTACAGCTGCCACGCATGTGAGTCTGTGAGAAGGGGAGGCTGGGACACCAACCAGGACCCCCATTTCAAGGTCAGGGCTCCCACCCGGCGGCCCTGGCCTCATCCGCCAGATCCATGGCCCCGGATCCAGTCTCAGAGCCATGACCATCACCCAGCTGATCTCCGTCCGGACCCCTACCTGCGACCCGAGTCCCCACCATCCACCCGACAGCCCCCCGGCCCTGATCCAGACCTGGACCTTGTCCGCCTTACCCTCGCTCAGGACCCAAACCACTAGCCCAGCCAGGAGTCACGACCCCGGCCCGCCGCTGCACCAAGCGGCCTCCCGGCGCCCTCAGCTTGCTGGAGCCAGAGCCCGGGCAGCTGGGCGGGGGCCCAGGTTTGTGGCCAGGGCACCTCCCGCCATCCTCTTTTGCACAGATTTTTCAGAATCAGCACGTGGTCATACCCAACAGAATTGTTAAACATACTTCTTTGGAACAATTTACCCAAGACCAAAATCTAAGTCTTGTTCATTGACAAATTTTTCACTTTTGTTTGTTCAAGTTTAAATAGTGAAATATTTTAAAACAGTAGTTTTTTAAAGCTCCTTTCTCATTATACTATTTTAGGCAGCCTGAAAATGGAAAACCACTCAAAGAATGGATTTTAAATCTGTGCTCTGAACCTTAAACTTTTGGGAAATGGAAAACACCACTTTAGAAATGTCAGTTAATGATTTGGAAATTATTATTAAGTTATATAGTGTGTTGAGTGGGCCTATAGAAATTGCCAATACCACTACAAAGCAATTCAGTTTAATTTTATATTTTCATCAAGTTATAATTTACTCTGTTCAAAAAAAAAATGGAAATTTGCTCTCTAGATAATGCTAATTATTTCTAAGGGGCTCATTTCCAGACCACTGCAAATAGACACTTTGTCCAGCAACTGGGATTTTTAACTGCTTACACTTTTTGGAAATTCTGGGAAAAGCCCTTGCCATACTTAATTCCTTGTGTTTTTATAACCAGTGGTATTGCTTAGATAGCCTGGGGAGATGCACTGATTACTGTTTAACCTTCATAACAAGCACTTTAAGGAGTGTTATTTTTAAGCCAAACTGCTGTTTATGGGTATTTATACTTTGGACTGTGTAGAATAGATGGGATTCTGTTGTACTTTGCTAGCTGCCAGAATGCAATATACCAAAAATGGAATGGCTTTTAAAAGGGGGAACTTATAAGTTGCAAGTGACTGCTCTAAGGCCATGAAAATATCCCAATTAAAGCAAGTCTATAAAAATGTCCAGTCTAAGGCATCAGGAAACAATACCTTGGTTGAAGAAGGCCAATGAGGTTCAGGGTCTGTCTCTCAAGAAGAAAGGCACATGGCAAACATGGCGATATGTGCTAGCTTCCATTCCAGGCCTCTTGCTTCATGAAGCTACCCTAGGAGTACATTCCTTCCTCGTGTCCAAAGGTTCTGATGATGTGGGCCCTCTGCTTCATGATTTTCTGCTTCTCTTTTTTCTCCCGTCATTCTGTCGTCATTCTCTGCTCTCTCAGAATTTCCAGCATTTTCCAAAATGCTAATCAAGTAATTAAAACCCACCTGGAATGGGTGGAGACACAGCTCCTCTACTCAAGTTTAATATCCACAATTGATTGAATCACATCTCCTTAGAGATATGCCAGTCAAGTTTCCAAACTATAGTACTGAATAGGGAGTAGAAGAAACAGCTGCCTTTACAACTGAGATTAGGATTAAAACATGGCTTTTCTAGGGTACATAAATCCTTTCAAATGAGCACAGGCCAGATACCTGCCTTTAATGTGGCAGTTCGCTGTTTCCTGATCATTTGCTGTCATAATGTAGGAAATGATATATTTACTCTGCAGGTTTTAGATTTTTTCCATAAGATAATTATTACTGTCCTGCCAAAACCATTTGTGTTGAATGGAATAATATACACACAGATGTCTTAGACTTAAAATAAGTTAAACTTTGGACAAGGGGAGCAGAACTCAGACTGGTTTTGAGAGGTAAAGTCAAGGTGCAGTGGAGATGAGTGGGGTCCCTCACTTCCCAGCTGTGTGCCTGCTGGTGAGTGTCCTGGGTGGCTGTGGCCAAGCCGGTCAAGGCTTCAGGGGCCAGGAGCCTCTGCCAGGCTCACAATGTGGGATTTGGCATTTCATGGCATGAAATAAGTGGATCACCTCCCCTGTTTTTTAACAGCATCATTTTTAAGTGCAAGGTATATGGTAATGACAGATACTGAATAAATATTGTGAAAGGACAGATGGTCCTTGTTCCACTTTTCTAGCTGCCAGAATGCAAAATACCAGAAATGGAATGGCTTTTAAATGGGGCATTTAATAAGTTACGAGTTTACAGTTCTATGGCCGTGAAAATGTCCCAATTAAAGCAAGTCTATAAAAATGTCCAAATTAAGGCACCAAGAGGTTACCTTTACTCAAGAAAGGCTGAAGAAGTTCAGGATTTCTCTCGCAACTGAAAAGGCACATGGTGATGTCCACTAGTTTCCTCTCCAGGCCTCTTTGCTTCATGAAGCTCCCCTGGAGACATATTCCTTCTTCAACTCCAGTGGCCTCTGGCAGGGTGGGTCCTTCTCTTCACGCCTCTTTCATCATTCTGAAGCTTTTTCCAAAATGCTTCCTCTTTTAAAGGATTCCAGTAAACTAATAAATATGCATGTGGAATGGGAAGAGTCACATCTCCCTCTATTCAAAAGTTAATACTCACAATTGGGTGAGTCACATCTCTGTGGAGATAATCTAATCAAGCATCCAATAGACAGTGATGAATAGGGTTTAAGAGAAATGGTTGCTCCCACTAGAATGATTAGAATTAAAACGTGGTTTTTCTAGGGTACATAAATGCTTTCAAACCAGCACAGTCCTAATTGTGGAAAAATTGTCCTAAAAACATTTGTCTTGCACTTAATTGCAGTGTTTAGTGTGATCTCACAAGTTCTTCTTTAGAAATCAAATCTATAAGCTTAAAGGCATGTGTATATATAGCAATTATGCACAATATGAAATATTACAAATGTTTGCTTCAGATTTGTCTATTGAATTGAAGATCACTGTGGAGTGCAAAAAAGAAAACCCATGGTTGGTCTCTTATTTAAACCACAGTGATTTTATTCAAATTGCAAGTATTAAAATGAATTTATGTTTCATTGTTCATATTAAAACTTTACAGAGACTTTGGAGGAGTCCAAAATATAATTAAATAAGGTCAAAAAATAAATAAATAACAGAAGGGGAGAAGGGGTGAAAAAATTAGATTACAATAGTTGTGGTCAACGAGAAGGAAGCATAAGGATTATGGGATGTATAGGGTTTTACATTTGTTTTTTCATTGCTTTTTTCCAGAGTGATGTAAATGTTCTAAAAGGGATCATGGTGATGAATACACAACTACATGATGATCTTGTGAGCCATTGATTGTATACTTTTCATGGACTGTATGTGTGTGAAGATAGCTCAATAAAAATAGTTTAAGAAAGAAAACCTTGACCACCATTTTGGATTGATAATGCTGCCAGAATGAAGTATTGAGAAACAAAACGGCTTTTAAAAGTGAAATTTATTAAGTTACAAATTAACACTTATAAGGCCATACAAATATCCAAACTAAGACATCCATAGAAAGATACCTTGTCTGTCACATCGGAAGGCATGTGGCTGGCATTGGCTGGTCTTTGTCTCCAGTTACATTGCTTCCAAATTCTCATGCCAGTGGCTCCAATTCTAAGCATCTGTGGGCCTTCACTTAACACCTTTGGACACAAGTACGGAGTCTGTCTTGCCTAGCATCTCATGGGAAGGCACATGGCGATATCTACTAAGCTCTGTAGCTGCAAATGTTTGTATCTGCATCTATATCTCTGTCAGCATTCCAGGCATCTCCAAATATCTGCATTTCTGCTGGTTCTGAAATAACTGTTCTCCAATTGTCCGCATCTGAAGTTTCTCCAAAATGTTTCCTCTCTTAAAGGATGCTAGTAAACTAATCAAGACCCTCTTGAATGGGCAGAATCACATCACCATCTCATTAAAAGGTCACGCTCACAATTGGTGTATCACATCTCCATTGAAACAATCCAATCAGAGTTTCCACCCTAAACAATAGATCTGCACCACAAGATTGTATTAGGAAAGAAAACATGGCTCTTCAGGGGGATATAAAATTTGAAACTGTACAACCAATGTGGTGATTTCTTAAAGAGTTGCAGTACTTACTAGTTCATCAAGGAAATAGCAATCTGAAATTGGCGATATGGATTGTTTGGACAAACACAAAAGGAAATATGATTTCCACTAGAGAACAGAACAGTGATACTCCAGGACATACACTGGAATGATAGTTATTGGAATTACCAGCTGTATTCACCTGAAATGAAGTGTAAATGGGCCTGAGCAACTCATTCTATAAACCATAAGGGAATGAGAAATTCCAAGGCTTCCAGGCATGTACTTTGGCCTCTTCTAGCTGCACTGAAGAGCTTCAGGAAACACCTTAAATTCTTGGCATGAAGGTCAAACACAGAACAAAGAAGATTCTGTAAATATCTCTGTTGATTTGAAAGGATTATGTACCCTAGAAATGTCATTTCTTAATGCTGGTCCATCTAGTGGAGGCAACCTTTTCTTTCAATCCCTATTCAGTGCTTTAGGTTGGAAACTTGGTTAGATATATCCATGGAGATGTGATTCACCCAATTGGGGTATTAATCTTTGATCAGAGGGAGATGTGGCTCCACCCATTCCAGGTAGGGTCTTGATTAGTTTACTGGAATCCTTTAAAGAGCAAACAGTTTGGAAGAAGCTGCAGAGCCCACACAGCCATAGATCTTTGTAGATGAAAAGGAAAATGCTCCCAAGGGAGCTTCATGAAACAAGGAGCTTTGGGAGAAAGCAGATGCTGCCGTGTTTGCCATGTGCCTTTCCAGTTGAGAGAGAAACCCTGACGGTTGAAGGTCATTGGCCTTCTTGAACCAAGGAACTTTTCCTGGATGCCTTAGATTGGACATTCCTATATTCTTGCTTTAATTTGGACATTTTCACAGCTTTGAAACTGTAAACTTGCAACTTAATAAATTTCCCCTTCCAAAGCTATTCTGTTTCTGGTATATCACATTCTGGCAGCTAGCGAACTAGCACAGATTTTAATACTAGAGAAGTGGGTGCTGATGTGGTTTGCAAACACCAAACATGTTGGAACAGTTGTTTAAATAGATAAGGGGGAGATTCCGGAAGAGTCCTGAGGAACATGATAAAGAAGGCCTAGAATACTTTGAAGAGACTGTTTGTAGAAATGCAGACTCTAAAAATACCTCTGACAATGAACTAGAGAAAAATGAGTCATATTTTATTGCAAACTGGAAGGAAGGCAATCCCTGTTTTAAAATGGCAGATAATCTGGCAAAATTGACTAGTGGCTTTGGCTGGGAGGCAGATTTTAAAAGCCATGAACCTGGATACTTAGCTGAGATTTCAAAATTAAATGTAGAAAATACAGCCTGGTTTCTGCTTCAATTTATAATGAAATGTGACAGGAAAGAGATAGGCTGAGACCTGAACTCTTGAGGCTTAAAGAAACCAGAAGTTGATGTTCTGGAAAATTCTGGGCTTCCAGGAAGGGAGACTCCAGAGAATGTGCCCCACATGAGGAGCTGGCCAAAAGTGGAAGCAGTCAGCCATTTCAGGGAGCACAAGGATTGGAGATGGATTATCCAGTAAGGATTTATGGAAACTCCATCTGTCTTGTTGGGCATAATCTGAGCTTACAGTGTAGAAAGCCAACAAGACTGCTGTGGTATCCATATAAATGCAACCACTGCCAGTCTGGACTAAAAATCACAGAAAAGGGATAAAGTGAGCGTAAAATAACTTCAGAGGCAGAACTATGGAATCTAACGTCTGAAGTCAAGAGAACGTGGGCCAGGAGAGTGGACCCACCCAAGCACTTGGAGAGGGTGAGCTTGTCTGGAAGGCAGAGTATGGACCTTCTACCTGGTTGCAGTGAAAAGTTGTGTCGGCTCAAGCCTTGGAGGGGGTGGGGTACATTAGTTGGAGATTGGTGAGAGCATGGCTGCCACCAATTGGAAGGTTTGTGGGTGTTTCCTGGAAATGGCAGAGAGCCCAGGTGCAGCCCCAATGCTTGGAGAGGGTGGAGCAGAGAAAAAGGTGGTCTCTACAATGTCCACCAAGGTTGCAATCAGAGAGAGGTGGGCCAGCATAGGCCCTTGGAAAGGGTGGGACTGCAGTTCTTTTAAGTCTTGAAGGTAAATGACTCTCAGATTTTGAAATGTAATGAAGCTTGCCCTGCAGGTTTTTGAAATTGCTTGGGTCCAGTGATGCCTATCTTCCTTCCAATTTCTCCCTATGGAAATGGGAATATGTATTCTATGACTGTCCCTCCTTAGTATGTTGGCAACAAAATACACATTCTGAGTTCTGCAGGTCCAGAGACATAGGAGAGTTTTTATTTAGGACACACTAGACTGTAGCTGTCTTTGATGAAATTTTGTACTGTTTTTGACTTTGTATTGGGTTTGTATTATTACTGAAATGGTTTAAGGTTTTCTGACATCATGATGAAATGAATGTATTTTGTATATGGGACAAATAGGTATTTTTGAGGGTCCAGATGGTGGTATGTGCCAACTTAAAAAGATCATGTACCCTAGAAATGCCATGTTTTAATCCTGATCCATCTTGTGGAGAAAGGCTTTTATTTAAATTCCTACTCAGTACTGTAGGTTGGAAACGTGGTTAAATATTTCCATGGAGCTTTGACTCATCCATATATGGGTATTAACCTTTGATTACAGGGTGTGCTGGTTTGAAAGGATGTATGTCCCCTAGGAAAGCCATGTTTTAATCTAAATCCCATTTCATAAAGGCAGAATAATCCCTATTCAATACTGTATCTTTGAAACTATAATCAGATCATCTCCCTGGAGATGTGATTTAATCATGAGTGGTTGTTAAGCTGGATTAGGTGATGACATCTTTCCACCCATTTGGGTGGGACTTGATAAGTTTCTGGAGTCCTATAAAAGAGGAAACATTTTGGAGAATGAAGGAGATTC
>PVIY010008917.1:0-74801 GCA_004026745.1 Myrmecophaga tridactyla | reverse complement strand
TGAAATGCTAGTGATAAATGAAAGCAAGGGGTAAGGGGTATGGTATGTATAATCTTTTTTTCTCTATTATCGTTTTATTTCTTTTTCTGATGTCTTTTTATTTCTTTCTCTAAATCGATGCAAATGTTCTAAAAAATGATGAATATGCAACTATATGATAATATTAAGAGTTACTGATTGTATATGTAGAATGGAATGATATATTAATGTTCTTTTGTTAAGTTTTTTAATTAATAAAAAGTTTAATAAAAAAAAAAAAAAAAAGATGGAGGCAGAAGGATCCTGGAAGGAAATGTGACCATAGTAGCAGAGGTGAGAGTGATGTAGCTAGGAGCCAAACAACACCAGCAGCCTCTAAAAGCTAGGAAAGGCAAGGAACATCTTGTCCCCTGGAACCTCCAGAAGGCATGGAGCCTTCGATTGTAGCTCTATAAAACCCATTTTGGACTTCTAACCTCCAGAACTGTAAGACAATAAATTTGTGGTGTTTCTTGTTGTTGTGAAATGATCCTTTAAAAAAAAAAAATTGTGTAATAAATAAAACCATATATGATTTCTTTCCTCTGGCTACTCTTCTTTTAGGCTGAATAGGAATTCTACCTGTGTTTCAAACAGAAAAACCCTGATCCAGAAAGAGGGAATAGTCATACATTCTTTGTACTTATTTGTCAAATATCCTTTCCTTTCTTTTCTCTTTTTTTCCTTTTTAGATTTTCATATGTGAAATACCTGCCCTCTTCCTCTACTTCTTCTTCTTTTACATACCAGTCTTTCTTTTCCTTTGTTTTCTTTTTATTTGCTTTTCTTTATTTGTTTAAATGTTAACACTATAGTAGACTTTTTTTTCTTTAGTTGCTACAAATCACTGGCCCATTAGGTCAAAAACTAAATGTATTTAAGAGTTTTTATCCAAGTAAAAAGTCACTCTTTTTTTGTCTTGGCTTAACTTTTTTTTTTTGGTGTGTGAGAAAAGGAATCACTAAAAGTAATATTTCTATGATCCTTAAGTGGTAAAACTTCATTTAATGAATATGCTAAATGTTTAAGTAGGTTATAATTTTATTTGAAAATAGATGGAGAGGGCTTTTGGGAGGGGAAGAAAAAAGTGATGGGATGGATAGAAATACTCTAAGGAACAGAAGCAGGGATCAGCTTCCCTGTTTTTTCTCTCTGTTCTCTTGTGTGTTTCTCTCTGTGCTTCTCTCTCTGAATTTCATCCTATTATAAAGGACTCCTGTAAGAGAACTAGGACCCACCTGGGGCATGCCGCAACTGAAATAACCTCATCAAAAGATCCCATCCACAATATGTTTACACCCAAAGGAATGGATTAGCTTCAAGAGCATGATCTTCTGGGGTCCATAAAGCTTCAAACTACCACAGGAAAGAAAATGAGAAGAGTAGCCTACTATGGAGAGACTTTTGAGAAACAGGAAGCGTTGACAGGAATGCTGAGGCAGATGTGCTACAGAAGAGACTAGAAGATCTGGTCAGACAGTTAGGAAGAGAATCTGGGCAGTGCTGTGAAGCTGTGAGTGATTCATAGTGGAGACTGGTAGTGTACACTAATTTTTGAAGATGCTGAAATATCAGACAAAATGATATAGTTTGGGGAAGGAGATAAAGTTTGGAGTCAGACTAATCTGAAGTTCAAACAGATCCGTCACTTATCTGCTACAAGATATTGGGGAAGTTACTCCAAAGTTCCCAGTTTATTCACCTATTTAATGGAGATAATTCTTGTACATACTTCTGAGAATAAATGTTACCATATGTTTAGTGTCTATGCAAGTAGATTCCTTCAATGGCTCTTCTCCCTTTGACCTAACCTTCCTCCAGGCCATTGTCTTCTGAGTTCACTTTCAAAAACAGAGGTCAGAATATACCACTGCCCTGCTTATTTTCCCTCATAGTTTACCTTCAGTTGCAGAATAGGGGAACCGGTGGACCTTGATGGTCTTTCTGACGGTTAGGTTCCGGTGTCAACTTGGCCAAGTGATTATGCCCAGTTGTCTGGTCAGGCAAGCACTGGCCTGACTTGCTGCATGGATATTTCCTGGCTGGTTGATAAACCAGAAGGCTGCTGTCTTAAATCATCAGTCAATTGATTGCTTCTGTTGCTGACTACATCTGCCATCAATTAATGTGCATCTCCCACCAATGAGATTATCCAATCAGTTAAAGCCTTTCTAAGGGAGAGAGAGACTTTTTCATTGCTTCTTCAACCAGCGAGCCTCTCCTGTAGAGTTCATCCAGACCCTTCATCAATGCTGCCAGGTTTACAGCCTGCCCTAGGGATTTTGGACTCTTCCATTCCCCTGGTTGTATGAGACACCTTTATAAATCTCATATTTACAGATATCTCCTGTTGGTTCTATTTCTCTAGAGAACTCTGATTAATACAGTCTTATTTCTGCCTACTCGTTTAGCTTCATTCTTTATCACTTTTACCCTCACCACTTATATTCCAGCTATACTGTACTTACAGCATCATGTTCTGCCATACCTTCAAGTCTTTGTGAAAACTGCTTTCTGATCCTAGATTGTCCTTATCTTGTTCTTTGTCTGCATAACTCTTAGCAATTTTTCAAGATATAATTGAGTTCAAAAACCTAGTTCTCAGTATAAACTGCCTTGACCTGACACCTTCTCCACATTAACACCCGCCACCCGCCCGCCAAACCCTTCTGCCGGGCTGCCATAAAATTTTGTAGATTCTGCTTGTCACATCTAAATAACATTTTAACTATATGTTTATATGTTTTTCTCCCCTAAATATCAAACTGATGAGTTCACAAAAGCAGACTATTTCATATACATTATTATCATCTCAGTAACTTCCCATAGATGCTCAATAAATGTCTCTTTAATGAATGAGCGGATAAGGGATTCACAGATTAGGTATCAATTGCACTAAAAATGTTAAAGCCACATTGGTAATAAGTTATGATGTTCCTTTCTAGGGAGTGTTGTAGTCAGTGGCCTACCAGAGGATAGATTACATTCCAGTTTCATCAGATCATATGGTACTGGCCAGATCCAGACCCTAAAATTATACATCCTAAAGGTTCATTCCCCTACACTGATTTCTGATCCAGTATGAAACTGATCAGTAGTTTGAGAGAGAGGCAAAATAGGAAGATAATTATTAATATGGGTGGGAGAATGGGGCTGCCTGTGTTCACATCCCTTTCACTGCACTTGTTTGATATGATGCCCATGGCCTAATTACTTAAACTCTCTATCCTTCAGCCTCCTCATTTATACAATGGAGTGATAATAATGGCACATACTTTATAGGGATGTTATGTAAATGAAGCAATCTAATACATGTAAGGCTGTTAGAATAGCATACGGCATATAAGTATTAACTAACTTCTATGACCTGTGACTCCTTTTAAGGATGTTAGTATCTAAAGATTTACAAAGCCATATACCATCTTGTGCATTCTTTCAGTTTGCTAAAGCTAGCAGAATGCAATATACCAGAAATGCACTGGCTTTTACAAAGGGGATTTATTTGGATATAAATTTACAGTTTTAATACCATGAAAATGTCTGAATTAAGGCATTAGGAGGCAGATACCTTTTATGAGGAAAGGCTGCTAGCATACAGGGTTCCTGTCACAAGGGAAGACACGTGGCAACATTTGCTGTTCCTTCTCTCCAAAATGTCTCTGGGCTTCTGTAGGTCCTTGCTTGTTTCTCCTGGGGTATTTCTGTCTCTGTATCCAAATGTCTCTGAGCTCACAGCTCTCAAACTCTCTTAAAGGACTCCAGTAAAGGATAAAGACCACCCTGAATTGGGTGGGTTACGTCTCTCTCTATGGAAATAACCTAATCAAAAGGTCCAAACCTATAACAGGCCTGCCCCCACAAGAATGAATTAAAAGAACATAGTATTTTCTGGGGTACATAATAGATTCAAACCAGCACACATCTATATACATTTACAAAATAATCACCATATGCCAACACGGATCAGAATTTCATGAAAACCCCAAGGGACAATCTTCCTTACCATTCTCTTTCTGCCCAAACTCCTTTTCCACCAGGCGGTCCTCTCAAAACAGAGGAAGGAGAAATGAGAGCAGGGCAGAGCATTCTTATATGAGTCTTTGTTTTTAACAAGGAGTTTGAGAAAAAATGGATACTAGTGATGGCAATCAACAAATATTTCTTAAATAGCTCCTATATGAGAAGCCCGGTTCTAGGTACAATGGGGCAAATTTCTTTAATTCACAACATTCTTAAAGACCACTAAAATTAAGGAGATTTCCTATTGTTTTTGGCCTTAAAAGACCCTTCTTCTATGACAAGAAAGAATCTGGTTTTTAATCCCGCTGCCTTGTGCTTTCTTTTTTTTTTTTCTAAAATTGCACTCTTATCAAAGTGTGTAGGTTCTATGGTGATAGCTGCTATATAAATACAGGAAGAGAGAACAAGAGAGGAGGGGGAGGTAATTAACTCAATTGTGTAAGGCTTTCTTTAAGAAGCAGAAAAAAATGTTCTTCATAATTTCATTCCTCTCTCCAAAGAGGCAGAAAAAGGTGTTGCAAGAAATGTCCTTACAATCAGCCCTAACGCACAATGCTGGCACTAAGAGCGTCCACTCAATTTATCCATTTGGCTGTGCAAAGCAATCCACTTTCCCTACTGCTTTTCCCCCGTATGTAAATAACTTCTTTATAAATGAGAAAATGTAGAGCAAGCCTTTCAAATTATTGTCATAAATTAGAATAAATTGCATTAATTCAAAATGTAAAACTAGGAGAACCAGGAGAACATGCAACATATTTTCCCCAAATAACACTGTGAACAAGCACAAGTGTATACTTTGGGCATATGTATATCTTTCTTCTGACTGACAGCCTGAAGGATAGTCCATGTGATTTTTGTGTTGCTGAGGTGAAAACAATCTTTATTTGGATTGAATAGCTGAGTAAACAGGAATGCATAAGAGACGCAAAAGTTGACAGTACAGATGGTTTCCCAATGCTTTTTTTAAAAAACGTATGCCTTATCAATTAAAGGTGCACTTGCCTTTTGTTCTAGTCGACTGTCATGGTGTCTTTTCATGGTTGTACAAGAGAAAAATTAGAGGCAATCAGCAAATGATGTCCTAAGTTTAATGATGTTTCATAGCCTCGGCATAGCAGTAAAAGTTTAACTACTCCACCTTTAATCTATAAAAATTAAGATTCACCTTATAGTGGAACAATGTAAATCATTGTGGAAACCAAAAGCCTGAATGATAAGAAGCCAAGATAAGGAAGTAAACAACAAGGAACAATTTATATGTGTTCACACATACACACGCTCACACCCACCCTCCTTAAGTCATGGTGGGAATGGGTAAAAGATTTTGATGATGCAAGAAAAATAGTAAAAGCTGTACCAAGAATTTGATTAAACTGTAATTACGTATACCCACAAGCACCACGCAACCGTGTACCTAAGAGCCTCCTCCTTAGAATTTGAAGAGCGTTTTCTTTCTCACAGAGTCATCTGGCATCCTCGACTGAATGAACTGCCTTGGATAGCCCAAGGAAGGGATAAGAAAACCATCTATCCTCTGTTAACAAGGTCCTCTTTCCCATTCAGGAAGGTGAAAAGCTATTCTGATGTAATTAGCCATGACTTTCCTATATTAATGCCAAAATTTTAAAACAAAAAAAAAAGGGCAGCACTGTTTAAAACAAAATAGCACTGTCTAAATATTTACCTAATGTTTCTGATTTAATATAACTATGCCTTTTCATCATGAAGTGTCTTTTAATCTGTGTCCAACGGTGCCTTTACCCCTAACAGTTTTTAACACAAAATCCAAGGCTGTTAAAAGTTCCAATTCAGGGCACATGAGAGATCAGGGAACAAACGCACGGGTCTGACTTCCAGATTTGCCCTTGATCCTCCAGTCTCTTCTGCCTGCCTTGAAAAGACCAGTTACAACTCTCGAGGGTGCTCTATTCTGGAACAACTCCCACAAAACAATCAATGGCATAGCATCATGTCTTTCCTTTTCCAAAAGAACAGGATGCACAGAAAATAATGCACATGTAGTAAAGAGCCGAAAGCCTAATGCACATAGGAAACTCATCCCTCCAAATCAGCACATCAGGTCACCAGATATGAGTCTTGGGCAGGAGTTACTCATCCTTTTCATATAGGAACCACGCTCTTCTCCCAGGATTTATGTGTCTTCTTCCACTCTACAGAAAGAATTAGCTGTATTGAAATAAAGTAAAAATAAGAGAACTTTAGGGCTGCAGATGGCTGACCAGCTGTTTCTGGGTGACTCTCCGTGAATCAGTGCCTCATCTGAGCTTCAGCGCTTCCATGTTTTTGGGGCAAAATATTCTGCATTTTGGAAAACTGGTTCATGGAAAATAATACATCAAGCTAACATTTATAGAAAACCACAGTAATCTTGTAACAAATGTCCTAAATTATGTACTCAAAAGCAGATCCAATTTTACCCAAGGTTCTCTGTCTGCAGAGCCTACAGGACCCTTTTAGTTTGAAACTGCTCCTCCTCACAACCCCTAAACCAAATGCTTTATTTTCCCTATTTTTTTAACGGTAGAACACATTAAATAATATACTACACAGATGACAAAATTTCAGCCCAGAGAAGAGCGAGAGAAAAGGGGGGAAGGGCGGATAATTTTAAGGACTTCACTTTTCCGTTTTTCTGTCCCCTTTGAAGATCCATCTTACATATTTTCATGTTAGTTTGATGTTAAGATCAATGCTGCTTTTAAAAGCTTCCTCATTCTCTTTTGAACAATATTCATTACTCAGTGCTTAATGCAATGTTGGGGGTATCGACAAAATGAAAGTGGAAGGGAATTTTATATTCCAACCTCTCCCATTTCTCTAAGAGGTGGAAGTTTCTAGCAGGGTGAGTTTCATAAAGCCTTTGCCTTTAGTTTCACTAAAGCCTTCCATTTTAGAGGATCATTTGATGTGAATATCTCTAAGCAGGTATATTTTAATACACAGAAAAGTAGAGATAGCTCCAAATGCCTATTATTGGGCAAAAGACATTTGTATGATGGGAAAGTAAGAAACCTTCTGCGATCATTTTTATTCAATGAAAGCCATGCCTTTGGGTGGGAGAGTCAAATGCTAGTACCCACACATGCTGCCTGCATACCAGCATGAGCTGGAGGAATGCAGATTTCTGTATCTGAGAGCAGCTGCTAAGTGAAATGGAACGTCCAACAGATGGCTGCATTGTCATTGTTGGGGGAGGAGAAGAGGGGAGCTATTTTGGATTTTCTTTTCAGGGAGTGTGTGTGTGTGTGTTTAATCAGATGTGTTCTCTACTACCTGGGTCTTTCTGGTATTATCAAGGGTTTTGATTTGCTTTGACTCTTACAGCTAAAACAGACCTTAGAGATCATGTTCATTTAACCTTTAGTGGAGGGGGGCAGTGCAAGGACACACAGCTCCTTAGAACCAAGGACAGTACTCTTCATTTAAGCCATACTACATAGAAGTCATAAATTCTATTTACTTGAATGTTGTTACTTAGGACCAATACCAAAGCTTGAGAAGAGGATACCCTATAGATGGTGCAGCTTCAGAATCTCAAAAATATGTGTGTATGTGTGTTTTCTTTAAAGGTCTTATGATGGAGTTGCCTTGTAACTCTCATGTTGGAAGAAAGAACGAAGATATATCATTAGCTATATTCATTTCATACTTTATTGGATGTTTGAGACCATTTGATCCATGGCACTTCAATATTCAAATGATAAGGTCTTACTGCAGTTTCCAATTCCAGAATATAAGGAGCTAAACTTTGAAATCAATACTTTCAAAAGCCATAGTTAAGAAGCAAAGAGAAAACAGAAAAATGTTGAGGTTCCACCATGATGTGGTTGCAAAAGTTCTCGATCTCCCTTCTGATGGTAGTGTTGGGTCAGTTGTGCTGTCACATGGCTCACCCATTGGTTCGTGGTTTTTTTGTTTTTTTTTTTTTCCAGAAATAGAATCAATAGAGAACAGACAAACCCACAGTTGCCAGTTTGTACAGTCTTGTGGTTTCTGTCAGGGGCTACAGACTCGAGCAGGTCTACCAGATAATGAAGGCAAACTATTTCATTTCCTGTGGGTCCAAGGAGCCTCAGCAGAGTTCTGGTTTCAAACAAATGAATAACAAATTAAAAGGTACAGTAAAATAAGGGGTGGTTAAAATATATTAACTAAAATCAATGTGGAAGAAACATAGTTAAAAACCCTGCATTCTCAGCAATTGCCTGTGATGTACTTTGTTAATCTCTTAAAATTTATGTTAAAAGCCTTTTAACAGAAAGTCAATATATTTTGGTGGTTGAGCAAGTATATCATCCTGTACCAGCGGTTGCATTAAATACTATGCCTAGGCTCCACTGTCTGTAGGAAATGCACAGGGGTCTGTCCAACGGAAGTCCTATCTCAACTAGAGCAGACGCTTTTCCCAAAACGGCCTGTGCATTCCAGCTAAGTGTTCAGTTCTCTTTTGCCTGGGTCCCCCACTGACGTCAGCAAGAGCCCTGGAAATGAAGAGGGATCAGAATACCAGAAACATAGCCTAATAATAGAGCAAAAATGGAGAGCAGATGGAAATGAAGCTTCTTGGATAAAGTGTGACCTAATGTTACAAATTTGTTGGGGGAAAGGAAACAAAAATAACGGCAAAACAAAAAGGCCCCTAAGCAGACTTACTGGTGCTAAAATTCTGGAATATGGCTGACTAGAAAACTCTTTCAGAAGAAGACTGAAAAATAAACAGAAAAGCAAAAACATTTTCAGATGAGTTTGGGACACCTCTACGAAATATGGCTAGGGGCAAAAAAGACAAAACACATGTAGAAAACTCTAGAAACAGGTTTTTCTACTTCCTCACTTCCTTTACCCATAATTTGTGCTTACCTTTACCCATTGTGTCTTTCTTCCCCGGAAGTGTCTGCTGCCCCCAGAGATAAAGCAACATTGAGGGCAGAAAGATGGGTCTGCAGCTACTAACTTTTGCATGGGTTGAGAAAATGAGTTGAAATGCTGATCCCAAATTAAAAGATTTTGCAAAGGTGTACTGTTACACCCATAGCTCCTAGAAATGCTTTCCCCATTTACCCTACATTCCCTGTGTATTTGTGTGTTTGTGTGCCTGTGTATTTGTGTGTGTGTGTGTATGGGTGTGTGTCTACCCAAAGCCACCAAGGGCTATTTCGTCACTTGCTATGTCTATTCCAACACTCTACTTATTTTCTGGGGTGAGCAGCAAAGTCTTGATACAAACCTCTGCTGAATCTTTACTAACTATGTTTTCATTTTGACTGAAGAGGGATTTTTTTAGATCAACTTAAGAATTAGACTTGGAAATATATATTAATTTTTGGTGTGGACAAGAAAAATCTAAGGATTTTGAAAACAAGATATAAGGGGAAATCTGAGTTTTAATCTCTAAATACTTGCTCTTCTGTATAGCAAACTATGATGTCCTTCTATTTGATCCTTGCCTTTTCCTAAAAGAGTGGAATATTGATCGGGAAAGCTGATGAGGTAAAGTTTTGGAGCAAAGCCACTTTTTCCCTTTATTTTTATTGTTTAACCACTTACGGTATTAAAATAAAAGAAGCCAATTTTTAAAGAATTTCTTTTCTTTTTTTTGGCTCAACCCTCCTACTGATTCTTGGGCTCTGTCTCTAGCACCCCATAAAAGGAAATAGTCTTTTCTTCAGAGTCTCCTTCTATGTTTTGCCTTCTGAACATCTCTACTCTGTCTAACCAACATTTTGCTTTGAATCTGAATCTTGCTCTGTCACCTCATCCTTTGAGTCCATATTTGAAGACTCCCCTTCACACCCTGCATGCTTCCTCACGCTGGACTGTGATTTCAGGTTGCCTGTCCTCCTCTCTGGTATTAGAGGACCAGCCCTATCCACCCCTGGCCTGGCCTTTGAGATATCCAACCTGGCAGAGCCCCAGGCTTTCTGCCACCACCTACCACCTAGGAGGAGATTTTGTACACAAACCTCTGCTAAGATGATCTTCAATCAGATAGATCCCAAGGAATTACTGTCGAGAAATAAATCCATGATACAGTGGGAATGCATAGGATTCAGGACATAGACAATCACAGAATTTTAGACTTGGAAGATATCTAGAGGTCATTCATCTTATGGGGGAGGAAATTGTTACTCAAACCCAACTAAAACTCTAGGCTTTCTGCAAGAAAACAGTGCCATAATGTATCTAAAAATGTTTTATAAACTATATAGCACTACACTGCATGCATTAAAAAAAAAGCCAGCACTTATCTTCTAGATAGTATATTTGAGAGTTATTCCAGAGATGCTGCCATTACTCAAAATGTTTTAAATCTCTTCTTTAAAATTGTCATTTGAGACAGTTAAGATTGTCACTGTATAGTCACATCTTGTTCTTATCAGTAAAGCTATTATCCAGGGCTCAGATATTCATCTCAGATTTGATCTGAAATGTCTTTGAAGGCAGGAGCCATGTCTGTCTTGCTCCCAGTATACCGTCTGCCACTTATTAAGCACCTAGTAATGATTTGTGGAATGAATTTTAAAAATCCAACCACCCTCAGAGGATGATGCTTTGTTATGATTTATAGGCAAAGGCTCTAAAAGCATTGTAAATGAGAATTTACCAAATAAAATTATTTTTGAGGAGTAAACTGCTGGAATAAGTACAAGGTTACTAATTAAAAAGGAGCAATGTTCACTCATCTTTACACATGTGCGTCCTGGATGACCTGTTTGCATTTTTTTAATTTATGTAGTTTTACCTTTCCCAAAATATTTCTTTTCAACACAGATTGAAACAACAACAACAAAGACAACAAAAGAACCATAATAACAATAACGCTAATAAAAATCACATTACTGTAATTATGTCTCAGATATTCAAAGCAGAAAAAACACTGCACGGGGTGGGTTCCTTATGTGTGGTTAGCCAAGGAGTGACAGCAACAAGAAATAGAGAACAAATGAGACTCACCCAGTCTCAAACACACGTCTGCGTGCCATCTGGCCCTTGTTCCCCGTTGAGTGAAAGAGTTACTTACGGAAGAATGCAGTCATAGGAAACATTCTGGGGTGACTGGGGTGACGAGATTCCCAGATTGATAATAAGGGCGCAGGAGGAGAGTCGTTTGCAGATGTCATGAAAACCATATCATCACCAGTATTAGAACAGGTAGGTCTGTATCAAGCTTCCCTATGCCACGTGAGTGTGAAAACAGTCCCTCGAGTAGACTGATATTTTAATTTGCTTGAAGAGGAAAGAATGAGCAGTGCATTTAGGTGGCAGGCAGTTCAATCACAAGGAGAAACTGCCCATCTTTTCCACTTGTGAGTTCATCACAGGAGAGTCTATGGGTAGTGATCTTTTAAAACCCATCGGATACCCCTGCAAAATAATCCAATTTGTACCAGTGGTACCAGAGAAAACATGTACTTTCTCCCATATTCCAATGACTTCCAGTCTCAAACACTCTGATCCGGCAAGGGTGAGTTTCTATATTTTATGAATCCTGCCAGGCTCAGAACTGGAATTAGTAATTGTTCAGTGAACACATGTGTTTGTTCTTCTTACTGCTCCCTGGAACATCTGACTAAGAAAATTAAAGTAGGTCCAGTGAAAAACATAGCAAAATATGGTACCTCCTAAAAGATGAAACCAAAGTGTGTTCAGAAAAAGAACCAGAGAATGCTTAATTTTTCACCAGACCACACACTCAATAATTCTGAGGTCACTCTGGCTTTGATGAGGTCAAGAGTATGGATATCATTTATGATGCATGGCATCCAAAATAATGCACAGTAGCATTTTTTTTCCTAGATATGAGGGCCATTCCAGTGCCGCAATTAAAATAAAGAAGGATATTTGAATTCTGACGTGGTTGAAAATTTGGGCTGAGCCTTTTGACTAAGAAGGTGACGCAAAAGGCAGTGGTCATGTCTGATTTTTCTGGGATCCTTTCTTACTTCATAGAGAACTCTTGGTCCAGCGTCGCTCCCTAAACACTGCCCAAGCCCCTAGCCTCGAGCCTGCACCAAGTACAGTACATCAAGAGTAAATTTCTAAAATTCAAGTCATTCTACAACTACACAGATTAAAATTCTTTCCTATTATCTATATTGCTTATAAAGCCCAATTTATAAGCTTAACATAAGTTTTGTTTTGGTTTTGTGATTTGGGTTGTTATTTGTGGTTTTTTAATGAACTGGATCTTTCGTACCTTCCCTACCTCAACGTCTATGGTTTCTCCGTGCATATCCTGAGCTCCAGTGACACACTGAAATAGTCAAGGTGTTTAGAACTCAAGACTCCACCATGTTCCCCTGTGCTACTAGTCTCTCTGAAGAACACAGACTTTCTTCTACCTTATTCCCTGAAAACTCCTATTCACTCTCCAAGATACAGTTTCTTATGTTCCTTTTGAAGTCTTCTCTGCTATGCAATTCTAAAAAGCACAAACTATTTTAAACCATTTTGACTTTGAGGGTATTTTGACCCACTGGAATGATACTCATAGGATTTAATTACAAAGAGGCAAAGTGCCTGAGCATATACCCAAATCCCCTGTATCTCTGCCTGCTCTCTGTGTACCCCACGGGATAATGAGCTGCTTGAAAAAGATTTGCCTTTAATCACCTTGTGTTCCCAATAACCAACATAAGTCCTTGTAATGATTATAAATATTTGTAATATGATTAAATGTCATGCATTAGATAGGGAAAGTAAGGAAAACCGGTTAACCCATTAATCAGCCAGAAGTATTCATTTATAGTGTGCATAATGAGCAAATCCCTGTTACAGAACATGTCAGTGCTATTACAGAATTCATAATCCAATAACCTAATTGTGAATTTAAACACAAATAGTGTCAGATAGGTGGTTCTAAAAATAAGTGGTGCTAAGATAAACCAAAAGACATTGGACTTGAAATTAGCAAATATGATTTAAAAATCTAGCTCTGCCATTTAATTATCTACATGAATTTGAGACAAGTTACTTAAAAAGCATCAGCTTCCTTGCCCATAAAATGGTTACAAAAACCTAACTGAGGAATCAAGTAAGAGAATGTACATAAATGCACTTTGAAAAACTAACACCATATACATAAAGAAACAGAGGTGTGTCCAGGCCCTCCAAGACACCTGTGACAGCATCCTAATCCTTTCCTTCTTTCCAAGTGGGGAGCTTTTCTGCGGGGCATTACCTCCCTATAAGACGGGTTGTGCTGCATTAGCCTCTTCTGTGCATACCCAGCTATCATCATTCTCAAAAATTGCTGGTGTCCCACCAGGAAAAGAAGAGTTCATACTTCTTTTCTATCTGTGCTTTCTTGCGTGGATGAGAACCAGTATACTTCAATTCTGGATGATAATAAAGTGGTAGTAACAGCAGAATGGGAAATTCTACACAAGCAAATGTCACATGCGTTACCTCAAGGCTCCATGCACTCTCACTGGAGCACTGACACTTTAAACATGTTAAGGCTAAGGCTAAAATGGCCAAGAGTGATTTAAACATGGAAGCTACCACACAGTGTGAGTTCCTATTAAAGATCCATGAAATATGTCATCATGCGTTTTTGGCAAATTGAGAATTGTCAGCCAACAATGAAACATTGACTTTGTAGCCAGCCCCAGGACAGGAAACTGACCTCGACCAACTGCTAATTATTGCTTCACCTTCCAATCAGAGACTATCAGACCATGTTCCTAAATTTTAAATGCGTGCGATATTTGCCGAGTTTGTGGCAGCAAATGGAGTCCAGGTGGAGCTGCATAGGAAAAACAAGAAAAATGGCTCCTCACCAGAAACAAGAGAGGAGCCTGGGGGACAGATTCAGACGCCCCAGGCTTCCAGACCCCCGTTGTGAGGTAGAGTGTGTGTGCGCGCGCATGCACACCACACATACTTTATTTATTTTTAATCAGCTTCACTTCATACTGACACTGGCAGTTCTATTCATTTTCAGTACTTTTTGAATAAAAGAATTAAGGGGTGGTAAGAAAAGAACTGTGAGAAAGATTGCTCTGATTTTCTCAAAGCTAGGCTCCAGAATTGGCTTTGTATTCATTTTATATCAAAAAACAACAAAGCACCACAACAAAAGAAATAGACACTGGAAAGCTAAATTGAAAATGTAACTCTGAAGCATCAGAGACTGATAAATATAGCATTTAATATGTTACTTATTTTCTTTTTACCCCTTATGGATGCAAATGCAGTGAGGCATATGAAAAATATCTGCTTGAGTTATTAGCACGATACTAAAGTGAAAGCATGAGGGGGACACTCCCAGCTGCAGGAAATGTAAGTCACTTGTCCAGCTACTGATCAGCCCAGGACAAGGTTTACAAGTCTGTTAAAGGTCTGGCTGTAAGCTCTTCACATAGGCGATCACACAGGCAGAGATATATTTTTTTCTTCTTAATCATGTACCTCTTAAGATTCATAATTTGGGATGAGCAAAAGGCTCGGCAGGAGGTGGGGATGAATTAAAAACCATAAAATTGATGCTATCACTCTGATTGACATACCAGTAGAGCAGCATACATTTCCTGTTTGTCAGGAATGAAAGGTGTTCACATTCTGTAATAATACCTAATAATGTTTTGGAAAGACAAACTGCTGTCTGACTATATTTTAGCACGATGGGTTTTTTTTTTTCTTTTCTGTCAGCCCTGAAATCAGAAGCTAGAGTATATGTTACAATCCTATATAAAGGATGACCTAGATATTTAATAGCTGTAGCTATTCCAGTCCACAACCTGGAGCCCCCCCAGGTCTCTGGTGCTGTATGTTAGCAGGCCTGAAATCACCATCACACCTTAAGACTAATTTGAGAGACTGTCCAGGGAGCTGGATGTCCAGGTGTGCCCTCAAAAGCTGGAGAGGAAGAGCATCCTGTACCACCGATAGCCGTCTCATCACAGAATTGGCCAAACCCATGAGGTTTGGGTAATCTGACAGTTAACGTTTTGTGCAGGGCAGCAAAGAGAATCTTGCATATAAGGATTAGGAGATCTAAATCCCTTTGGTTGCCATGTCACTGACTGTAACCATAAGCAAACCATTTAAACTGCCCACATCTCAATGTCTTTAAATTAAAATAAAGATGCTGCTACTTGTCTTGTCTACTTGATATACGGTTGTTGCAAATTAAAGGCACCATAGTTTTGTTACTAGCCGGTACCCTCTATCAAGTGGATCCTAAATACGATTATATGTTAGTTGAGCAAAGGATTCGGGGGGTATTTAAAATCTTCTGATTCTGGGGCCCTAATTGGGCAAAAGGATGAAAAAGAATAAATGAGGTATAGATGTTAAGTGACAGGGAAACATTGTAAAAATATCAAATATAATTATCTGTTCAAGAATTATTCTTATGGTGAACTTAGAGCCAAAGGTATAATCCTCAACTTACTGTACTATAATTTACATTTACACTTACTTTTACATTCAGTATTGACCGGAAGCACTGATTACTTAGGGTTTCAATACATTGAAAGCATTATTTTGGAAAAAGAGAATAAAGGGAAAAGACAGGATGAATCTGAACAATTTAGGGGGGAGAGAAAGAGCAATGTTTGTGTTAAATAGTTTAATGGCCACTTTTGCATTTTAATTTGGGATTCTTTCTTCCTACAGAGCATTTCAAGAAGATAAAATATAAAAGATTAACACGTTTGTTCCTGGGTTTCAGTACACACACACACACAAAAGAAAAGAAACAGGTTCCAACTGTTGGGCCTTAGAACCCAGACAATTCTTTGTCTTCAGAACTGTAAAAATAGACATGGATGCTTTGGGAAGCCAATGGAAAACTGACTAAAACACAAAAGGGGATATATTATGTAGACCCTGCTCCTGCTAATCATACTGTTCCAAAGCAATCAAAGGTGCTATTGAATAGGATTTATTGTTGTTTTTGCTAAATCAAATAAGGGCTGTAAGCAAAAACAGGTTTCAAGCCTTCTGCTTGTAATTTCGCTTCGTGTTGCTTGCAATGCTGATTTCTGTGTAATTTTCTAAATCCATGTTTGGTAAAAAGAGAAAGGTTTTCTACTTGTTCTTCAAAATTGCTTTTGATAAAATCTCCTCTCTGATGCCCATGCTTACAGGTACAGTACAAATGAAGTTGTAGAAAAGTTCAGCAAAGTCACTGCACTACACCCATTGGTCCTTGCTAAAACCTAACAGGTGTGATGCAACTCTTTCAGGATTCACATGCATTAAAAAAAAACAGCCTGAATTAATTTTATATTCACTAAAAATGAAGTGAAAACCAGTTAGGCATTGATCATGTCCTCATAACCTTCAAGTGCCAACCCATAGACTGCTGTCTGTTTCTTGTGTTAGACTGACATGAACTGGAGGAGAGCATTAGGAAAAAAGACCTTGAGTGCTTATCAGCCAAAATCTACCTAAAGACTTGCAGCAAAATATAATCCAGAAGAAATAGGAGGTTCACTTTTTGGTCTAAGTGAATGAAAATTTGAAGGTAAGCTTAAGCAATATACATCTCTCTTGCTCAATTCCCCACATGTGGCTAGAAGCAATAATGTTAAATATTCAGGCCAGAGGTATTTATCAGAGGACGTGATTTCCATGGCTATGTAACTCATGTCAAGCCTCACAGGCAAAGATAGGTACAAATATGCATAAATCATATTTATATACTTTCCATAAAATTAGACTGGCATTAATTAAATGGCAGAAAAGGCAATGAGAGCATTGTTTAGTGGGCAGCTTGTTCCAAGTTCTGATTATAACTTGCTTCCCAAAGCGGGAGCCGCCCACAGCTTAGAAGACAGATGAGAAGATCATCACAGATTTTCTGTGAACAGCTCTGCTAAACTCCGTCCCTGCCAGACTCAGGGCCACAAGATGGTTAGTGAAGATTTACAAATCGAATCCACTTCTTGTTTCAGATTTGGCAAGGCCTGGGAGTGGTCTTGTCTTTGGGCAACTTCCAAACTGTAGAGCTGTGAACTGCCCTCAACTACAAAATTGTCATCATCATCATCACACCTAACAATCATTGAGCCCTAACCAGGCACGTGCTGGGGATGAAGTACTTTTCATTATCTCATTTCAATTCACAATAATCCCATGAAGCAAATATTATAATTATCCAAATCTCATGGAGGAAGAAATTGAGGCCAAAACTTGCCAATAATCACAGAGCTGATGAGTGCCAGAGTTGGAACTTGAATTCAGACAGCCACCCTCTTCCAGAGTCTCACTTCTTGTAACCATTAGAATAGCTTCATCATCTGCCAGCAACCCTTTGCAAGTTTATGCTTTTAAAAATGCCACTCCACTTTCAAGTTCTTCCCCATTCATTCATTCATTCATTGTACGTTTGTTTCACTCTACAGAGTGCCAGGAACTGCTTTCAGCACCAGAAAATCAGCAATGAAGAAGAGAAATCTCTACCCTTGTAGTTCTTACATTCCATATTCTACACACAGAGCCTTCTTGGCTCCTCAAAAGAACACTAGAAATCTGGGGCCATTAGTGTTTCCCGATTTTTAGTTAAGGTAGCCAGAGCGCAGATAAATGAAGAAACTTCCCTAAGGCCACAAAACTCGTAATTGGGAGAGCTAGGATTTGCCCCAGGCCTTCGGTCTGAGGGTCCTAGGCTCTTCTAGACACCAAGAGCTATGATTCTCCAAGATGGTTTTTAGTAACTGGGAAGGATGTTAGCACTTCCAGGACTTCCTGCAAAGTTGGGAAATTAGACCAAGTTGACCTTCTCCCTCCTACTTCCTGCTCCTCTTCCCAATCTCTTAGTCCTCACTTCCATCATCCTTACAGCTAACTATCTTCTGTTTGTCCATAGTCTCCCACTTTTATGTGCTCCCAACCCCCAAGCAGGCCAAGGCAGCTCTGCTCCCTCCTTTAATGGCTTATATCTCCCCCTCTTCTTCTCCCACTTCTAACTCTCAGTGTAAATTTTAGTCCCCATCCTTTACTTGAAAGGGCAGGGCTGACACGTGGGAAACTTCCAAATGGGGAACCCCTTACATCATTACAACAGGGAGGATATGTTCCTAGTAAGTCACAAATTTCATTTTCTCAGGATTACTTGAGTGAGTTTTCCCATAGAAACATTCTCCCATATGGTAGTTATATTCCACAGTATTTACTGCAGGTACATATGGGCTAAATATGTTCATAGGGGGCTGGCTAGCAAAGTTCAACAGTGGATAATATGCTTTGCATTCCAACCAATCAAACTACAAGTGACCTCTGGCAAGTACTTCCTTAGTAACGCATTCCTGTCTTCACTATTTCAATGAAGAACAAAAAGGAGTAGAAAATGAAATAGAAATATTATTATTCCTTAGCATTGGAAAGGTAGAGCTAAAGAGTAATAAATACAATGTAGAATGTGTTCTTCTATGGTGTAGAAGAATAAATTATTTAAACTTGACAGTGGCAGTAATAGAGACTAGGGGAGGTGAAGCAAAAGACAAATATTTCCAACTTGAGAGATTCTCAATGTGACAGAGAATACCTGTTTACAAATGATATTCAACAACCTCCTCATTCTGACCCTAAGTTTTTCATTAGCTTGTAAGCCTCATAAGGGTAGAGAACACATCTAATTTTGTTCACTTGTTGTTCAGCGGCCCTCAGCACAGTGCCTGATGCATAGCAGGTGATTAATAAATGATTATTGAATGAAGGGATGCCACTCCATCCTTATCTCCAACCACTCCCTACCACCATTTCCCCACCAACAGAAGAACCCACACACAAACCCAGACACATTGACCAGCATTCCTTTAACAAAGATGGTTTTCACATTTGTGCTTTTCCCTCTGGCAGTAACCTCTGCTGTATTTGCTCCGTTCCAACTTTTTAGAATGAGATTCTTTAATTCCAAGTTCAAAAATCCTGTCTGTTCTGGTTCATGTTGGCTGGAACCTGGGTATGAGTTCAGAGAAGATTGGGGTGTCCCAGAAGAGGACAAAGGGGTAGCCGTTGCTGCCAGAGCAACTTTTGCCCCAACCCCCCGCAATTTCCTGGTATTGAGTATTTCCCAGAGCAGAGATTGCAATGCCTTTGGGATCACGTATTCATCGTGGGTTGGGAAAGGCATATGACTTCCCTACCTTGCCAGGGCCCTGCATTTTCATTTTTGCACTGGGCCCCTGCAAATTATATAGCCAGTCCTGGACTTAGGGAGAAAATTGCATTTTCCTTTGAGCACCCATTACGATTACGACTCTCCTCATGGGTGTGAGAGAACTGTCTAAGATAAAAGGATGCTGTCCTAGTCATCTTAGCTTCTGGCTTTTTACAAGACATTCCTCTCAGGAGATGGCACATAAAGGTTTGTTGAACTGACTTAAGAAATGAAAAACATTACTTTATTCCACTCTAAAATGTACATAATTCTTAAATTCAAATTTGACTTGAACAGATCAGAAGAGGGACTAAATAACTCTGATTTCTTTTCTTTGTTTCTGAGTTGAGTATCCTTCACTTTATTCAAGGAGAAAATTTTACGAATTTACCAAGCCACTTAAAAATGCTTTTCTGTAAATGAGTAGAAGACATTTAGAATCGACAGTTGAAAACACATTCTGGAATATGTCTTCTAAAGGGTTTGGGTACCGTTCAAATATAATTATGATTAAATTATTCATTCAAACCAGCATTTTCCAACTACTTACTATGTACAAAGTATTACAGAAGATACAGCTAGGAGCTAATCCCAAAACTTAGGCCTCAAATTGGTTCTGACCAAGACCGTTGCAGACTAGCCTACCAAAGGGGTAAGAAGGAGCTGAAAACCAGCCATCCCTCTGCCTGCCACACCACATGCCCTGGCATGAAGTTGGCTGTGTCCACCAGGGGCAGGGGGATGGGTGGGTGGGGGTGGCACTTTTTTCCAATTCTCACCAAGTACTTTATGGACCTGAGGCCATCTTAGTCTTGCCCCTCCTTCCACCCACACCACCTAAGCTGGATCTGGCCCATCTGTGATTTCTTTTCCCCATCCAGTCATGCTGTTCAGTTGCACATCCTCTCGGTTGCATGAAAATATGGAAGTGGAGGAAAGAGAGC
Source organism: Myrmecophaga tridactyla (assembly GCA_004026745.1). Lineage (NCBI taxonomy): Eukaryota > Metazoa > Chordata > Mammalia > Pilosa > Myrmecophagidae > Myrmecophaga > Myrmecophaga tridactyla. The sequence goes on along the minus strand of PVIY010008917.1, from coordinate 54,683 downwards.
ATGCCATGTGATTTCCCAGGGTCAACATTTTACCAGGGCTGGTTTCAACTGAGGAAACATAAAAACAAAGAGTCTAACACCAACAGATATCCTGTTCAATTTACCTTTTTGTATCACAATATGGCTGCATTAAATGCAAAACAATTTAAGTGAGAAATGAATGTGAATTATGGAGCAGAATTTTAGTCATGATACATGAGCAAGGCAAGAAAAGAATAGGAAACCTTTTCCACATTTTATCGGCAACAGTTTCACTAAACAGGCAGTTTATTTGGAAAGGTGAAAAAAGGGCGCACAGCTTTGAAATTAACTCTCAGCTTCTTGCAAAAGCTCAAGTTGTTCCTACCCTCTTCAGGCAACTAATAGTGGTTATTTTTATTGCTACAAGCCATGTATGTTAGTTTTCAAGAACATGCCATTAATCATGATTAAATTGTGTAGGCTGAAAAATATCTAATACCTGCAGGAAAAAACAAAATCCAACACGGCTATAAAAATGTTTACCAACGTGTAAACACTTGTGTGGATTTTCTACAAAATCAAGAACTGAAAAATGATAAAATTTTATATATTTATCCTTAGGGAAATCTTCATAGGTTTACATAAGAGGAAGGAATGGCGCCAATTACTTCACTGTTTTGGATAGATATTGCCTTAGACAAATAAGTAAGAAATAATACTAGAGTTTCGCATTTGAGCTTGCTAATTGTGACAACCATGAGACATTACTCTGCAAAACACATCATGCTGCTCCCTTTACCTTTCTGATCTGTTTTCAAATGGAATCATAATCAGGTTTCAAAGGCAGAAAGGGCACCATGTGGCGAGCTTCCGCAAGCCCCTTAAGCAACTTAACTAAAATTAATTATAATTATTATTATTTCAGTAAATAAGTAAAACTTAAATATATATAATTTTAAGTCATTTTATAAATGTTAAAGTCATTTTTATAAGAAAAGTATGAAATGAAGCACCTTTAATAATTGGATTCTTTTTATGAATTTATAATAGTCATTTTAAGAAATGAAGCACCACTTCAAAATGTCCGCTAGCCTCTTGCCAATCCAATTATTGCCCCAATTCCTCCTGTAGAGAAATCCAAGAGCCACCACTGATCAAGACCCAACTCAAAGGCTGCTGATTCTCCTAAAAATTTTACATTCCCTGATCTTTCCCCCCTCCTCTGCACTCCCACAGAACTTAATTTAAATATCGTTTGTCATTTATCATGCTCCACTTAACTATATCTATAATTTGTGCGTATGTGTGTCTCCTCAATTAGAGAACTCAGATCAAAAGAACAGGGATCACCCATCCATCTTGGATTTCCCCAGTGTTCACTATGATATTTTGACACTAGTAAAGTACGTTTTTGGTAAATGTATGAAAAAATGAACAAACTATTAATGAATGGATGGATAGATGGATGAATGAATAAAAGAACTAATTAATAACTTATTAATGAATAAATAAATTAATAAATTAATGTGCTAACCATCTTGCCTCATCAATCTTCCATGGCATCCAGGAGAATTATCAGCTCTTCAAGGTGCTTCCCCTTGATGCCACATTTATGAAAGAAAGAATGTTAAAAAGAAAAAAATGAAGTGCCTCCTAATCTCCATTAACTTCTTTAACTCTTACTTTCTAAGATGCATTACATCTTGTTTTGCTAACAAAAATACTGAGGCTCTGTGAAGTTAAGTAATGCATCCATACCTACAAAGCTAGTTGAAATATCAAAACTAGAATTTGGTACTCAAATCCAGGTTCTATCAAATATCTATTATATTTGTCTTCTCAATGGACTTCCCTTGACTTTTTGCTTCAGCTTTCTGGTCAAAAGAGAAATAGTTAAGGTTCATTTCTGAGGCTGCTTCATGTGCCCAGTTTGGAGGAGGGGCTGTTTACTATTGCCCAGTGTTATTTACCCCTCTGACTCTGTGAAACAATATCCATTTCATAGTTGTCTCTGCAACCTCTTAAGAATTACCCTTAACTACAGTGGCTGCTTGAACCAAATTTCTGATGTTAGGGAAACTCTAATATCTTAGAGGACTCCAAGGATGCAAAACGAAGGATTGGATTCACATTCCTGCTAAACGAACCCATCTTTATGGCCCTCACCAAAGTAAAAAATTGGGGAGGGGGATCACAACACGAGATTTCAGCAAATCTGAGTTACATTCTAGTGCTATTACTTACTAGCTATGTATAGGTAAATACTCTGCATCTCAGTTTCCATTATAAATAGTGTCCTGAATTTAGACATACCTAAGCATACGGAAAAGGTCAGGGTGACAGATGCACTGAGGGCCAGTTTGCATCAGAGATGGAAGAACTCCTTGATGAATGAGGAAGAGACTGACTAAATGCTCCCCAGTCCCATGACTCTCTCTGGGCAAGCAAAGAAACTACATTTCCCAGCATCCTTTGCAGTTAGACTTGGACCATGACATGGAAGTAATAATCACCACTTCTAGTTAAGGCCATGAAGTGTATCATGTGATCTTACTCACTCGTTGCTCGCCAGATACATTCAAGTCATCCAAAAGAGGACTCTGAGGAAGTCCTAAGAGTTGAGCCCATCACGAGATGGAAGAAGCTAGGATTCCAGAATCACAGAATGGGAAGCTGCCTGCCACCCAGACTCTGGTGTTAACCAGAAAACACCTTTATTGCATGAAATCACTAAGATGCCAGAGTTGTTTGTTATAGACTGAATGACTCTGACTTATAAAGTTTATCAAAAGTCAAAAAATGAAAGTCTAGGGTAAAATAATAATATGTCACCAAAAGAGAAAAGGGATGATTTGTGGTATATAGCACAAGCACTGAGCCTTGCTCAGAGTATTCTTTGGACTGCCTTCCTCCTTCTCCCGTCCCCACCCTCGTCACACGCGGCTGGTACTCACACCACAGCTCTCAGAGTCAAGCTGTCACAAAGGCCCTTCTCATTAGAGTGTCCGCAGGACTGACAGCATTGCTTTGTGGGCCGCATAACAGAGGGGAAAGTGGAGCATGATTCCCCACTTTAATAAGGAAATGTTTGGAAAGCAGAACAGAGGAGCAGTAACCTGTCCAAATTGGCAGAGAATGTCACACCAGTTACCTCAGATGCAAGCAACCCAGTCCGAAGTGAGAGGACACCACAGCAAACTGAAACCTCAAGAGAGGTGCAGCGTCTCAGGGATCCCCAAAGTTAGATGGGGCAGGATTAAGCTAAAAGAGCTCAGGTTTGAGTGCTCATTTTCTTCCCTTCCTTAGTTCCCTTTTATGTTGAACCTCCCTCATTAAAAGCATCCCAACTTTCCAACAAATGCCTTTGGGAGTGTGATGATTTTACACTTCCCCGCAAGGAGGATACTGGAATTACACAACGAGAAGGGGACACGCTGAGAGTTGCCGACCATCCTTGAGTGAACTGTATGATAATCCTGTTAACCTTCCTATCAGGAGGTCATTAAACAATTTTGAAAGCTGTTTCCTCTCGCATCAGAACTGCATGTGAAATCTGATCTGGTCTTTTTTAATATAAGCTGTTCAGCTGCCCAAACCTAAACGACAGCCCTCCCACGTTTTATATACTCTCTTATTACACTGCCCTCAATTACTGGGTACCTTGGTAGCCTGTCTCTCATTTAGGAATTATCCTGGGACTTTTTTTCTTTTTTCTTGATTCCAACATTTAACACTGTCTTCCAGCAGGAGAGCTCCCCCCTTCTCTGTCTGGTTCCTTCTGATGCCTTATTTCTCCCTTATGCCAACCCACTTTTCATTCATTTCAACATTTCACCTTCCTGTGCGCTCGTCTTTTTTAATTTATTATGTTTGGACTTTTGTTATTATTGCTGCTTAGCTATTTTCATGAAACTATCTACTGCATCATGCCTAATTTATTTTGGTATTTCACGCACAATCCCTCTGTTCACCTTTAATCAAACCTTTCCCAGTTTTCTTCTTTCCTTCTTTCTTATTATTTTCCTTCTTTACTCCCCCCTTTCCTTCTCTCACTGTTTTCTTCCTTCCTTCTTTTTCATTTTTTCAAATGTAAGTATTTTAACATCCACTGATGTCAGAACGTGTCCTTGGATACATTTTCGGCAACAAACACAGTTTTCCATTTTTATCTTCTCAATCATGTAGTCCTTTCATTCTGCTTGAGAACTCGGTTTCCTTTTTGGTTCTTAAAAGCACAAATTTCTGCCTCCAGTACAGAGAGAATTTGTATTATTAACCACATTTGGGAAATTGGGTAAAATTGAAATGTGCTTCCGGTGGCTTAACAAACGCAAAATGGCTTCCTGGTCCCCGGGGAAGATTCCATAATAAGACCTTGTCATTGAATTAGCAATTCAAACATCAAAGAAGTCAGCTTTCAGGGGTGTCAGGTTTGGGATTTGACATTTAAAACAAAAAATGTCTTTGCGAAACAGGGTCCTAGTTATCATTGGATGAAGGACACTGATTTAATCTCCAAGGGTGACTGAACTAGATGTCTGGGGTTTTTCCAAACATTCAAAGTCATTTCCAAATGTTTTTGATGCAGCACAACCGAAAAAGGATTTTGGCAAGTGTGTTTTCCCTTCATTTTAAAACCCATGCGTATTTCAAGGGAAATGCAATCCATATGTCTTTGATTCATTTACACTTAAATCATCTAAATGCCATTGTGTAAGAGCTATTTGATGTACGAGAAGCCTGTGAGCCTGTTTTATACGCCTTTTTAAGCCTTATTTCTTTGAATCAGAAAGTCTTGTTTTGCCGGCCCTAAACAGAACTTGAACTGGGAAAGGCTCAAGTTCACTTCGAAACTGAAAACCCGCAAAGTTTTGCGTGGCTTCTGTACTTAGCAATATGTTTCCCCTTGCCTAAAGCTCACAAACACCCAGCATTTCTCTTCTCTGCCTCACATGTAGTGAGAACAGGGTAAATCAATTTTTGAATCACATTTTACTTGTAAAATTCACATTTTGAACCTCAGTTATCTCCCAGGCACTGCCAGAAGTTAAAATAGCATCACTTGAAAATTAGGCTTTTGCTCTAAAAGGGCAAAACAGTCTATAAAGTACATAAATTACTGCTTCTGTACATTTATTTGTTTGACAGGTTTAAGATATAAGTGTGGCTTACATATGGATTTTCAGGATGCCAGATTGGATGCTCTACGAGCTACAGTCACAAATGTAACCTCTTTTTTTGAGACTTATGTTTGGGAGAATAGAATTGGAACAATCTTGCTGTTCTGCAAAAAATCTAATTGCTGTGTCAAAACAGCAATGGAATATGATGAACATTTGCATTTTTCTCATTTACTGGCCTTTTCTATGGATTTAATCATATTTGCCTTAGTGGTCAAGAAGGAAGTATGCTGGGCTATTTGCTCCACTGCTCCCTAACACTATACATCTATCTAATGAATGGTGAACTAGTACTTTTTAGAGTAGAATACGATCAAGTGCTTGGAGATACACACATGATTAACACTATGGACATAGAAACATGTCTTGAGAATGGGATAAATCTTTTTCAAGCAAAAGCACTAATTATCTTCAAATGTGTGATTTCTTTGTTTATTTAGACACATCTTAGGGGATGCATTTTAGTAAGGAGTAAGAAATAATGATGGTGTGATTGTCTGAGAAAAAGCAGTATTTTAAATTTGCATTCAAAGCTTGGGAGATGGCGGTGAAGTTAAAAAGAAACACTGAAAGCCAGGTGAATCTAATCATTCCTCATATACTCTCTTGCTAGTTCACATACATGATAGACCATCATGTTTGTGTAACCAAAAGGATTATAAAATTTAAGTTCGGAAAAAAAGATTTAGGCACTAAATCTAGCAAACAGTTAATTATGCTGAGATAATTAGATAGTAGAAAGTGTTGGATTTAGTTCTTTTTCATTGTTAGTTTTCATTAACGACCAAGTCTTCATGAGTCTCTGCAGGCAGAAATTATTAGTATTCTATTCTTAGGAAGAATGTGCATGACTGACAAAGAATTAAGTGTTCAAAAAGTGTGACAGAAGCCTTCACATTGACCTATCCACATATTTTCTTAACAAAACAGATTATTTTCTACTATTTAAAAACTGATCTAACAAAGTTTTTAATCAAAATTAAATTCAGAAAATACATTAATTTAGGATAGATCTGCAGACAATCATAACACAAACATATTTTCTACTATCGATTTAAAATACAAAGCAAAGAGCATGCAGTTTCATGGTTATACTGCTGTTTCACCAAATTGAGCCAGAGGGTATCAATTAGGATTGAGCAATAGGTTAATAACTCTGATTTTAGTTTCTAAAACTAGTGTTGTGCTATAGAATTCCACGCCAAGGTTTTATGAGATTTAACTTGAGTTCAGGTGTTCATTTAAAAATTTAAAGAAGTGAATCTCAGCGGTACTTCCTGACCCTGAACCACTGCTCCCCATACTCATCCCTTCTTGCTCTAGCCAAATTCACCTCCAGCTGGTAAACACAAAAGCTTTGTCAGCCCTCATCTATTATCACAAAATGACTTGCTGACTATCTTGAGAACACATATGATTCAAGGCATTATTTACTTCACCTCTGGGTCAGATTGGCTAGCTCTCTGTTAATGTAATAGAAGTTTCGAACCCAAAGGAAACACAGCAGCACAGATTAGAATATCATTGGATCACTTGTAGTTATAAGAGGACACTAATCGGGCTGTGAATTTCATGAAAGCAAATTCAGATCTGAGAATTCCAGTTTTTCCTATTTTAAACGCATCAGGAACTATCTTTATAATGTTCCCTTGACAAATACATTTACACACCACAAACATGCATTTACATAAACACAACCCATACACATGCATACGTGTACACTGATAGGCACATACATACACAAACTTCCATTCATACCCAGTAAGCATGATTTTATGGATTTTAAATGTTTGGATATGAAAAGTTTAAAAAAATTACATTTACCTTTATCCCAAAGGAACTTGATATTCAAAATAAGCATTCAGTACTGTGGTAGACAGAGTACTAGCCCCCCAAACAGATCCAGGTCCTAATCCCAGGGACCTACGGATATGTTAACTAATATGACAAATGGGACTTTGGAGATATTAAGTTAGTGGTCTTGAGATGGAGAGAGCATCCTGGACCATCGAAGTGGTCCAAATGTAATCAAAAGATTCATTATAAGAGGGAAGCAAGGTAGTCAAAGTCAGAGAGAGTAGATGTGACTATGGAAGCAGAGGTTGGAGTGTTGTGCTTTGAAGATGGAGGAAGGGGCCACAAACCAAGGAATGCGGGTGGCTTCTAGAAGCTAGAAAAAGCAAGAACTCAGATTGTCCCTGGAGCTTCCAGAAGGAACACAGCTGTGCTGACAAGTTAATTTTAGACCATAAGACCCATTTTAGACTTTGAGCTCCCAGAACTATAAGGGAATAAATTTGTTTTTTTTAAGCCATTAAGTTTGTGGTAGTTTCTCATAGTAGCAATAGAAAACTAATGCAAATTCTAAATTCTTTATATTTTGAATGCACTTTTACTATTTCCATATTGACGTCTGATTTCCTTGTGTTATTTTAAAATTCCCTTATGTTCCTTATTTTAAACAAATAAAGTACATTATTTTGGTTTGCTAATGCTGCTGGAATGCAATATACCAGAAATGGATTAACTTTTACAAAGGGGAGTTATTAAGTTACAAATTTACAGTTCTAAGGCCATGAAAATGTCCAAATGAAGGCATCAGTAAGACGATACCTTCACTCGAGAAAGGCCTATCATATCCGGGGTTTCTCTGGCACATGGGAAGGCACAAGGTAATGTCTGCCAGTCCTTCTTTCCTGAGTCTGTTTTTAAAAATGACTCTCTCAACTGCCATGAGTCTTTCTGGCTTCTTTTGGAGCTTTTTCTTTCTCCAAGCCTCCTTCACTTGATTTCATCTCTCTACTCTCTGTATTGGCTCTGAGCTCTATGTTTTCTGTCTTTTATTCTCTTCACAGTAGTCTCCAGTAAAAGGTTTAAGACCTACTTTGAAGTGGGTGAGTCCATCTCCATAGAAACAACCTAATCAAAAAGTTCCACCCAACAATATGTCTGCCCCAATAGGTCTTTGGATTCAAAGAATATAGGCTTTTCTGAGGTACATAGCTGATTCAAACCAGTACATACATAAAACACACAATCTTCAATTTATAAAAAGATACCCATAGGATTTTTCAGAACCAGATGGTTTTCCCCAATGCATATACAATTCTACATAAATAGATTGTCCATAAAATAGTATGTACTGCAATATATAAATTTACAAGTAAGTGTTCAGGAGTACATCAATTCAGTAGAAGGATGTAGAGCTAATTATCATGTTTTCCTCATGAATTAGCTTTCGTTTTCCTAAGAAGTGGAGTCAAGACACTCAAATTTCTCAGTTAGCATTATATTTTCCTTGCTTAGACTGATTTGGTGCTAATAGTTTACACACAATCCTAATATCAGAAAGATTTCTGTAGATTTCTACTTATTCTCTACACTAAAGGTCTCAGCTCATTCTAGCATCAGAATAGCTGGGCCCCCAAGTTTTGAAGCTTAGGGTCATCCCTCATCACTGAAATTGAACACCATCACCCAATTAAAAATTGTGCAAGCTTTTTGCTCTGCCTTCTCTGCTCTGTTCTTACCTCCTTCTTCCTGACTCCTTCCTTTCTGACCTAATCCCGGAACATAAACATTACAACTTCAGCCTCTTTACAGAACACAAAAGTTTATCCCAGCTTCTTGCTCCTCTTCAAATTGGGCTTTTCTCCAGAGAGAGTAGTTCCTTGCAGCACTTTCGAATGGAGAGTGTTCATTCTCTAACACATCAGTATAATGTGGCTGGGAGAGTGATGAACTAACTCTCTCCCCACCCTATTTACCCTTTTGGCACTTACATTCAAGGAAATTCAGGTTTTTCCTATGACCTTTTTATAATCACGCTTTTGCCCCCCACATTTTTAAAACCCTCCCACACTACAGACTAGTTTGTTCACAAAGCATATACTCCTTTTATATGTGATCTACTGGCCTTCAGGTTATACCCCCCATATTCTTTGGAATGTTACCTGAATCATAGCCTCCTTCTATCTGAATGCCTGTTTTTATCCTGAATCATTTCAATGGCCATATGGAAGACTTCTCCAATACCCTTTCACATCCATCAACAATCCCTTCAACTTCAGTGGGCTTGCCCTGCACTCTCCTTCCTGAGCCCTTTTTATGTCTCCTCCTGGATCTTCTCAGGAACTAAAACTTCTATTTTAGAAATCTGATTTTCTGCTCTCCTCTATTCTGACCAGGACTTCTCTTTCTACCTCCCTCCTGGAATCACTTTCTTTATACCTGCCTTTTTATTTTTGAATCACAGAACCCCTCATGATTCCATGTTACTCTTTACTTACCTCATTTCCTTTCCCACACTGCCTCATAATCATCCTGAACTCCTTTACAACTAGATTCTTTTGTCATCTCTCTTAACTGTGAGTCAGGCATGCACTGTAGGGCCGAGTTTGGATGAAGAAAATAATATAATTTTGTAGACTGATCCTAGCCACTAAGTGTTTATACCCTTCCACTTTAGTTTGCTTCTCTCCATTGCTCATAAAGTTTTTACTTGTTTTCTCTCAGCTGCCAATTTTATTTCTCTCAGTAGCAATTCAAAACACGTGTCATTCCATTCAAAACCCTTAACCAATTACTTTGTTCTTATTCTCCACAGTAAATGTCCCTTTCTTTCCTGCTTTATGCAACAAAAAGATAGCTTCCTTGATTCCCCATCTCCCACTAGTTCTCTCAATTGTCTCCTTTTTTGTTTACACATACTTCTCTAATATATGAACAGTTACTGACTCCATTTTCTTGTCTATCAAATACACTTCAATTCACTGTAATCTGGCTTCTGTCCCTACAATTATATTGAAACCATCCTCTCCATGATCAATTTTTATTTAGCTATGTAGGGCAATGCTAACTGCTGTAATGGAAATAAAAAATAAAAATCTTTTAGTGGTTTAGAGTAGATGTGTATTTCTCTCTCAAGGAACAATGTATTTGTTTATCAGATAGCTTTCCTACAGTAAATGAGGGATCTAGAGTTCCTGTATCTTGGAAGTCACCATCTTCTAGGGCCTAAAAGACCAGCCAACAAGCAGTGAAAGAGAATGGAGGATCGTGCATGGGAGTTTTGTCTGTACCAGGCTTACAAGTGGCGCACATCACTTCTGCACATGTCACTGGATAAGACGTGATTAAAAGCCCACACAAAGTGCATAGAAGCCTAGAAGATGAAGCTGTGCTCTGTCTTCAAGAAAAAGAGGGAATCATAGTTGGTTAAACCCTGAATGTCCACCTCCTGGCATCAAATACCCTTTCACACTTCCTCTCATTTTTAGAATCCACTGTTTTCTCCCCAAAGGAGATAACCTAATACTCCATTAGTCATCATGTTCAATGCAAAAAATCCCTTCTTAATCACAATCCACAGTGGTTTCTCCTCATTCAGCACCCTAAACAGTAAAAAGAGAAGTTATCTGCCCCAGCACATCCAATGTGCTATGGTGAATCAGGCATTGGATATACACAACAAATATTTCCATTTAGAAAAGGGAAGAAAGGAATACATGGCAATCCGTGGTCCTTAGCAATCTCACATTCTCTGTCTGGTAGTGGGTGAAGTTCCTTATTTAAACCCTGACTCTGTGCTCTAGAAAGAACTTTCTTGTCCATTATTTTTCAAGGCCCTTGATTCTCCATCTGGGAGGTACACCTTATAGCTTGTGTTTTGTGTCAGGGAGTAGCTCCTCCAGAGCTCTAAAGTTTACTTGGTTCTATTCTGATGGTTGAAATTGAGGGTTTGAAAGTTGTTTTTTTGTCTGTTTGTTTGTTTTGCATGGGAAGGCACGAGGAGTTGAACCCAGGTCTTTGGCATGGCAGGCAAGAACTCTATCTGCTGAGCCACCATGGCCCGCCCTGAAACTTGTTTTAATGCTTGAATTTTAAAGGTTTTTGTTTTTAGTCCCGGCTCATGCTTTCATCTAAATATATTTCTACCAAAAATATAATGTGATTATTAATTTCATGTGTCAACTCGGCTAAGTTATGGTATCCACTTGTTTGGTCAATTACTGGCCTGCTTGTTAGTGTAAGGGTATTCCTCAGTTGGGATTTGCATCTATAATTAGGTGATTTCATCTATGATCAACAAAGGAGATTGCTCTCAGCCATGTGGAGTGTCTTCTCATCCAGTAAATTTGGGATCTTAAGACCCAAAACAGAAGATTTCAGAGATCAGAATGATTTCTGCTTCAACTTCCGCATTGGTTCTGGCCAGAATTTCCGATCAGCCAGCTTCCCTCAGGGAATGCGAACTAAGGATTTCAGCATCACCTTTATAGGAATTTCTAGCTGGAGGTCTGTCCTAGATAGTTTAAATTGCCAACCCCCATGGTTCTGTGAGCCAATTCCTTATAAATCTCTTTATATATTGGTTCTGTCCTGCTGGAAAACCCTGATTAATACAATAAGCTTCAAACAAATATATTTGTTCCATTCAATTCTTTGTGGTAGTAACCAAACCTAAAGATCTTTTTTGTATTTGATATTCATTTCTGACTTATTTCTTTGTTTCTATGACTCTAATCTCTCTCAATGTGATAGCACTATTTGGAGATTAGCTGTGATTTGCTTGGGAAGGGCACACTGTTAACTCTGCCTTAATTTTCCCTGAGGGCTTTTTGTTGTTTAAGTTCTTTCATTTTATAGTTTACTAATGTGGGGTCTGGAAGTCTACTTTTCCAAACTGTCAAGGCCTCAAAATTCTGAATGCCAATTTCTCCCTTTATCTGCTTGCAAGCCACAGATTTAAAACTAAATTCATCTCTTTCTTGTAATTACTTTACCAAAAACAAAAGGTAAAATCAAATTACACTACTATTCTACACAACCTTCCCAAGGCCAATGGGAAATTGGCTCTTGCTCTGACTTCAGAGTTACTGAACACAATAATGTTAAAAAATATTTTATCATTGTTGCCACATACTATGAGGGGGGTAAGGGGGGTTGTTATAGCAGCACCAGGTTTCTAGGTAGCAATTATATTTGTTAAAGTAACGCTAGTTGCTATAAGAGATAGCAACAAAAATTTCAAAATTTCAGAGGTTTACAAAGCTATAGGCTGAGCCCCCAGTCTTGGGGTTTGTTCATATGAAACTTAACGCCAAAAAGGATAGGTCAAGTCTACTTAAAATTTAGGCCTAAGAGTCACCCCCAAGAGAGCCTCTTTTGTTGCTCAGATGTGGCCTCTCTCCAGCCAACACAACGAGCAGTCTCACCACCCTACCCCTCTCTACATGGGACATGACTACCAGGGGTGTGGACCTTCCTGGCAACGTGGGACAGAGATCTTGGAATGAACGGAGACTCAGCATCAAGGGATTGAGAAAAACCCTAGAATGAGCTGAGACTTAGCATCAAGGGATTGAGAAAACCTTCTCCACCAAAAGGGGGAAGAGGGAAATGAGACAAAGTGTCAATGGCTGAGAGATTCCAAACAGAGTTGAGAGGTTATCCTGGAGGTTATTCTTATGCATCAAGTAGGTATCATCTTGTTATTCAAGATGTAATGGAGAGGCTGGAGGGAACTGCCTGAAAATGTAGAGCTGTGTTCCAGTAGCCATGTTTCTTAAGGATGATTGAATAATGATACAGCTGTCACAATGTGACTGTGTGATTGTGAAAACCTTGTGTCTGATGCTCCTTTTATCTACCTTGTCAACAAAGGAGTAGAACATATGGAATAAAAATAAATAATAGGGGGAACAAATGCTAAAAAAAAATTTAGTTTGAAATGCTAGTGATCAATGAAAGCAAGGGGTAAGGGGTATGATAGGTATAATCTTTTTTTTTTCTTTCCTGTGTTCGTTTTATTTCTTTTTCTATTGTCGTTTTATTTCTTTTTCTGAATTAATGCAAATGTTCTAAGAAATGATGAATATGCAACTAAGTGATGATATTGTGAATTACTGATTATATATGTTGTTTTATTTTGTTTCTTTATTTTTTTGATAAATAAATAAATAAATAATTTCAGAGGTTTAGCACAAGGAATGTTCATGCAGGAGTGCTTGCATAGCTATGAGACCATTTGGCAGGCAGTCTGCTTCCAAATAGTGAGTCAGGAAGCCAGGCTCCTTCCAACCTTATGGCAGAGGAGCCTTCCACTTCTAACCAGTGGACTGAAAATAATGTGGATGTCCTCCCCAAGGGAGGGTTTGTGAGGTTACAGTTCATCTGTTCAGATTTTACTGGCTAGAGCTCAATCACATGCCCATTTCTAAGTGTAAGGATTCTGGGAAATGTAGTCAGCATTTGTTCCTAAGAAGAAATGAAGATACATAATGATGTTATATAGCTACTATATTTAATAGGCAAGTAGAAATTCTTTTCTTATTCAACCTTTCAGACACATCTGATTGCTCTTTCCTTGCTGAAGTTTTATCTTAGCTTGGCTTCTATGACTGCATGTTTCCCTGGTTTTCCTCTTACCCCACTGACCATCTCTCCTCAATTTTCCTTAATGGATTCTCTTTCCCCTAAATGTTTGCTGCTTAAATGGTGGTGGACTGCAAAGTTATGCATTCTCTCTTCTTTTCTCCCTATTTACACGCACTGTGGGATATACCTTCAATTATCTCCTGAATGTCTCCCACTGGACATTCATACCCCTAAAACTCCAAATGTCTAAAACTTAAATGTTTGCACAGCTTCAAAACCTGCTTTCCCTCCTGTACTGCCCACCTCAGTTTCTGCTCTTCAGCCATCCAGTCACCCCAGTCAGAAAACTAAGCAACCGTATCAATTTCTCCTTCTCCATTGCCTACTACAAACAAGCTGTCATCAGATCTCCTATATTTTTTACTACTAAATGTGTATTCTCCCCTTTGTACCTCCTTCCAACATGTTACTTTAAAATCTCATTGTCTTTTTCCTAAGTTTTGGAAATGTCTTCTAATAATTCCTCTATTTTCAATATTATTTGACTCCAGTACATTTTCAGATACTTCAGTCAGTATGATATTTCTGAAACGTAAATCTTATCCTGTCATTTAACCTCTTGAAATCCTGTGTAGATTCCCTATAGCATGGCACACAGGCCTTCAGAATCAGGTTCCTGAACACATGCCAACTTCTTTCCCATAACTTTTCACAATTTAAATTCCAGTAAAACTAGTATTCTCATAGTTTCCTATCCTCAACATATCATTTGACACCTTTGCATGAACAGAATTTCCTTCATTCTTGCCTTCTTGGGGAACTCATTCATTTTTCAGACTTTTTCAGACATCATCTCTTCTACAAAACCTTCTTTGATCCATTTGCCTTAAAATAATTAATCACCCTCTCCACAGTACTATTTCTAGAGCTTGTAAATACTTCTTTTATTAGCATATGTTGCCTTGCCTTTCTTTATTTGTTTCAGTTTTGTTCTTCTCCAATATTAGGCCAGAGGCTTCTTCAGGGAAGGAATCATATATTCTTTTTATATTCTTAGCAAGCACCTGTAATTATACATGGCACATAATATTGTTTAATAAATATTTACAAAGTTTTTACAGTTGCTTAAGTAAAAAAAAATCTCCAGCATATAATGGGCATAGAGAAATATTATCTTCTGAATTGATGTCATTAGATTACTAAACCCCAGACTCTTTAGCTATCATAAGGTGAATCAACCAAATTTGAATGACAATCACTTTTAAATCCATGTGCTACACTCTCAAAGTTTATATCACTTAGTTTACAAGGCTCACTTATTTGCCTTCTTTGACGATATTCCATGAACTATTCTCTTTGTTAAAATACCATCTTCACAGGTGGTGCAGTAGTGGCTCAGTGGTAGAATTCCCACCTGCCGTGCCCAAGCCCAAGGTCCAATTCCCAGAGCCTGCCCATGCCAAAAAAAAAAGTCTTCACTAGTACTTTCCCTTAAGGTGACAGTATTTCAAGTAAGGTGATCAAATAATGTTAGTTGAATTCAAATCATCACTAAAGGATGTCTTTTCCAATTTATCTTAATTTGATTTAATTAATTTCAAAACCTCATATCTATTATACTACCAGAATAGTGCTATTTGCTCTGTATACAATGAAGCAAGAGAAATGGACAACTAAACAAGTGAACATATGCTATGAGACGAAAAGTGCTGGATTAAATGGGAGCTCAAGGAAGGTTTCCCAGAGGATATGACATCGAAACTGAAATTTAAAACATGAATGAGCATTGGCCAGATACATAATTTAGAAAATAATGATTTTCAGGCCAGTTTTTGAAGCAAGGTTACAATAGACATTTCTTCTGGACTATAACATCCTCCTCCCCCACCAAGCAGGGTCTGTGCCTAACTCCACATCTTCCCATAGCACCATATTCAGAACATAGTACATATACATGTCCAATAAATCTTTAGTAAAATAAGGAGAAAATAAGAAGAAAGAGAGGGTGCAAGGGTAGTTCAGTGGTAGAACTCTCACCTGCCATTTGGGAGACCCGGGTTTGTTTCTAGGTCCATGCACTTCCCCAAGAAACAAACAAGCAAGCAAAACAGACAAACCAACCAACCAACAAACAAAATTCAACAAACGATGCTGCAATAACGGGATGCTCACATGGAAAAATAATAAAATGCGACCCCACCATACAGTATACAAACCCCCCCCAAAAAAAGAAGAAGAAGAAGAAGAAAGGACAAATGGACAGAATTTCACTACTTTAAATTTGTGTTGTCACTGTTCTTTTATGGACATTCTTTAAAATATATCACTTGCAAAGATTCCCAGACTATCTTACTGTCACCAAAGGGTCAAATATGCCATTTATCAAAAAAGAAAAGTGAGATGTGTTTTAACAGCAGTGCCAATAATTTCGAAGATTAAAGATAAGGCAGACTCAAAATTAATTTTTACTCCAATTTATATCACAGTAACTAGGAGCTGCTAACTACATTTATATACACATAAATATATAAGCACATATATCATACATGTAAATCTAGTTACAAATAAATATACTTTATGTATAAGTGTATCCAACCTTACACATAATATGAAGAATAAAACATTTCCTTTATAAACAGGTAATAGAAGCCAGGCCAAAGAAAAAATGCATCTCCAACTGATCAGAATACAATCTAATTAGATTTATTTATTCATTCATTGGGGGAAAAAAAGCATGTTCAGAGGTGAATAAAATATTGATCCTGACCTCTCGGATCTAAATGCTCAGAAATAGAGAGCACTGATTGTCTCAAAACAAAGGACCATGGAAAATTAGAACTGAGGTTGACTATATCTGCCTGGGAAGATTAGGAAACAATTGACTGAAGTGGCACTAGCCGCTAGGAATTCTGGGATGGGCAGGCTCTGAAAAAGGACTCTGAAAAGATATTCCAGTTTTCTGCACAAGGGAGTAAAGAAGAAGAATTATGGAAATGGGCAGATGGGAGCTGTGGTGGTCATCAGTGCTGTTCTCCAGGACCCAGTTTTCGTTTACTTCACGCCGCACAGTCGTCTTTGCAGTTCTTGGCTTCTCCTGCAGTTAGTTAGGGCCGTGTGACTCACTCTGGCCCATGACTTCTGTGCTAATGTGATATTTGTCACTTCTGTGCTATAACATTTCATTGATAATATGAGACCCTCTAAAGCTCTTTCACATGACATGGAGACCAGCAACTTTCAAGACACGGAGATACAGTCTCCCTCAACCTGTATCTTTGAGTGACTATAATGGACAGACAACATACTTGCTAACATACAGTGATAGTGAGAAATAAAACTTTATTATTTTAAGCCACTGAGATTTTGGAGTAGTTTCTTACCTCAGTTTAACCTAGGCTGTACAGACAAGTACAGAAACTATGATATGTTCCATATGACAAGCATATGTGGCATATTAAATTGAGAAGAAAGCAATAAGTTTGGAGGGGTAAGTAAGCCAAATTATGGAGCATGAATTCCATCCAGGTTTTAGAGATTGGACTTTATTTCACAGGCAATGGAGAGCTGTTAAAATCTTTCAAAAAGGGATAGTATGAAGAGAATTGTGTTTTAAGAAAATTAATCAAAGAGAAGAGAGGATGCCTAGGAAGCAGAAAGACAATTACAAGCAGAGACACAAGTTACGCTATTGTGAAAAGGCTAGAAATCATGGGGTTTAAACTAGGATAGTGGCAGTAGGAACCAATTCGGCAGAATGAATGGAACAGTAATTTGCAGGTCCAGGCAAGTGATGAGGCCCAAAGGATTTATAAATCATTCCAGGATTTTGAGTCTGAATGATTGCTAAGATGGTATCATTGCCACTAAAATAGTAAGCAGAGAAAGAATACATTTGAGAGGAAAAAGTGCAAATTTAGGTCCAAGCATGAGATTCAGCTTGCAATGTTCAGCAGACAACTGGAAACGAACTAAATGTAAATTTGAGAGTCATTTGGAGGTACAGCCATGATCAAATGAAACTATCGAGGGAGAGAGAAGGAAGAAAATCAAGGGATGGGCCATTGGGGACACCTGCACTTAGGCAGCAAGGAGGGACAGAAGCAAAGACCAGGAAAGTTATTTTCACAAAGTCGAAAGAGGAGGGAACTCCAAGAAGAACAGTGGGATTAACAACAACATCTAATGTAAAGATAAATTAAAAATGATAAATATTTCAAGAAAAATTTCTATATGATTTGGTGACTTTGAAGAGAGTGGTTTCGGGTAATAACTGCAAGAGAAAGCCAGTATTCAAAAGATTGAGATGTGAATAGTGCAAAAAAAAAAATGAGATTGTGGTTTTTACATACAACAGAAAAATACTTAGCAGTTAAAATGAATGACCTATGTTATTATATAAGAAAGCGTAGTCAATCCCAAAAACACACTGAGTCGAAAGAAGCAAGTTGCAAAATTGTACATACAATAAGATTGCACCAATTTAAACATACTGATAATAATGGCATATATTGTTATTGTATATGTGTTATAATATATGTATACACATATATAGTGCATAAATACAAACACGGGCACTGATATAATCACTTTCTGTGAAATTAAGGACAGTAGTTACATTTGGGGTAGGAGGGAGAAGGGATTAAGAATTTTCAGCAGTAGTGGTGCATTCTCTCTTCAGGTAAAGATCAGAAGCAAAATAAGAAAGGCATGGAGGAAGAAAGTGTAGCTGTTCTTTAGAGATTTTGCATGATGGCAGAAAAATAAGAAATAGGTAGTAGCTTGAGAGATAAGAATATATGGAAATGTATATATTTTTCATTTCAAAATGCAGTCACTAGAATTTCAGATGCAGTAATATACATTGGTAAAGACAGACATTAAAAATAGGAAGAAAACAAGCCATCAGAAACCTGAAAGGATGTGAATTAAAGATCATAAATGTAAGAGTTAGGCTTAGAGAGAAGTAGTGATGCTTTCTGTTTTAACCCTCATTTACCCTTTATTTGCTTCTACATATGTAATGCTCCTTCAATATGGCCCTCTCAATGCCCCTTTAAGCCTCCTGTATATCATTCTTACGTCTTTGCCTTTTCTCATGCCCATCATTCAAGGTTCAATTCTAAATCAACTAGGTGAGCTATTCCAAATACTCCCAATTATCTTGTCATTTTTTAATACGTTATATATTTTTTATTTATCTTGCCACAAAAATTTCTATGTTTTTCTTATCCACACATATCTTATCTTCCTGAATTTCTCAGAGTTCTTGGGTACAAGCATCAGAGAGCAACTTGAACTAACTTAAGCAGAAAGTAAATTTAATAAAAGGACATGAAATGGTCATGAGATCAACAGGAAATCTGGAGAATATGTTTCAAAAAGGGACCAAGGGCGGGCCACGGTGGCTCAGCAGGCAGAGTTTTCACCTCCCATGCCAAAGACCCAGGTTCAGTTCTTGGTGCCTGACAATGCAAAATAATAATAATAATAAAAATCTAAAAAGGGACCAAGGTTCCACAGGAGCTAACCAGCCACTATTGTGGCCAAGGTCAAAAGATGGAAGCAATCTCGATGAAGCTGCAAGTGGCATAACTGCACTTGGATTCTCAACCCCACTGTCTCTTAGTGAGTAATTTCTCAACCATCCTCATTTGAAATCACTTTCTCAAGATTCCTGTTCGGGGGCAGAGTTTGACCTTGTGTCTGAGCCCCAACAGCCTGGACTCAGGAGATTCAGAGGGCTTCTTCAGCTCTATTAATCAAAGACAAGGCAAAGCCCAGATTCCTTCCAGGGCTCATATAATATAGGGAATTTCCATCAAATAAAAGGGATGTTCAGAATTTACGAAACAAGATGCACAACAAATGTACAATGAATTTCCATATTAGATTGGGTCTTTTCATTTTTGTATCACCTAAAACGTTATAAGTGTTCAATATACATTTATAGAATGAATGAAATAGAAGTAAAGTGTTTAACTTACATCACATTCTGAAGAAGGAAAAAAAAAACTCATCCTACGAATAAGCATTTTACAATGTGGTACCATGGGTAGGTCTAGGGACTTGGAGCTATACCAATCAATTTTGTGATCTTGAGGAAACCATAACCTCCTTAGTTTCAGTTTGTTATTGATAGAAAGGGAGATAATTCCCACCTCAAAGAGATTTTAAGAGAACAGAAATAATATGTTTCTCACTTAGTACAGTGTCTAGCAAGTAGAAAGTAATAAATGGAAACTATTGTTTTAATTTTTCTTGTAAATGATGAAGACGTCCTCTCTGCATGCTGGAGGAAGCACGATATTGAGGTTAAATGCAAGGAACATGGAGTTAAAACACCTAAATTCAAATCATGGGCTTGCCACAAAAATATATGAGCTGGATGACCCTGGGCAACTTGCTTAACCATATTGCACTTCCATTTATTCATCTATAAAATGAGAATGAATATGAAGATGGTGATAATGATGATGGTGGATATGATTATGATTATAGAATCTCCGTGTAGGAACATTGAGAATTGACCTAGAAATATAAACTACTTTTAATGGTGTTGGCACCTATTAAGGAATTTATAAATATTTGAGGCTGGATAATTACACTAGCTATTGTCATTAGTATCAGTTTTCTCTTAATCCCCCACTTTGGTGGGTGAAAATTTGAACAGATACTGCTGGGCTCTTTTATTCAGTCATTCTCATGATCAGCCAGAAATTTGCTGCTTGACTGCCTAGAATTAAGGATTGCATTTGTGATCACGTAATAGCTCATATTGTACTTGCCCATGTAAGGAATTACTCCTACTGTCCACTTCAGCACAGTGATCAACTAAAAAGAAAATATCCTTTCACTTACTAAACAACGAAGTATCTGCTATGAAGTAACAACCACGTGGATGCTGTTGTAGGCCTTAGGGAAGCAGCAGTGAACAACACTGACGATGTCCTTGCTCTCACGGAACCTGCATTTTTGATGCACTGACATTGATGCATTTCTGAGGTTGATAAAACCATATTCTACATTTTGAGGTACAAACATTTCAGACCGTGCACCCAATAAATACATGGCTTGGATAAAGATGAAAAGAAAAGAAATAATATAATAATAATAATAAAATTCTTGTAGCTTGGGAACTGAGTACATTTTATCGAGTTAAATTGCCTTTACATTCTTTCCAATTCTAAGGTGCAGTGGTCCCACTAAACCCACTAATAGGGAGCAGTGATGTGCTTCCCCAGTGATTACCATGACTATAAAATATATCAGTATTGCCTAGCTTCTTAGCACTATGTTTTACACAGATTTGTGTAATTCTGGGAATAATCCTACAACCTTAGTTCTATTATGATCCCTATTTTATGCATGGGGAAACAGGGGCTAACATCATCCAATAATGGCAGAGTACAGATATGCGCAAGGAGGTACTCTTAACCACCATGCCATCCTCAGCAGGATTTAATGACTGGCCACCGAGAGCCACGTGCTTCCCCCTTCTCTCTTAGGGAAAGGAGACACAGCTCACATCCCTTTTGACTTCAGTCATTAACAGAAACTCAGTCCACCTGGGTCAATCACCAGCACTGAGAGTTTCTTTTCCATATGTCTCTGTCTTTGGAAATGACCCAATACCCTTCCCTTCTGCAACCCCAAGCCCTCTGGAAGCCACGGTCTGCCATAAGCAAAATCATGCTGTAATCTCAAAATTATAAATAAATACACTAATAAATAATATTCGTCCTGACTCTACCTCTCCCTCTAGCTACCATACCATTCTTCCTTCTCTATAAAAAAATTATTTGATTTTTTTCTATGTTCCTGTATCCAGTTCTTCATCTCACATTCTCTCCTATACCAAATCCAATTAGGAATTCAGCCAAACCGCACCTCTTGGCAATATTAAGGTCACCAACAACTTCCATACTGCCAGGCCAATGGTCAAAGAATATTACTTACCTTTTCATTAGTTCCTTATAGAAGTTGACACAGGTGATTCCCTTCTCCCATCTTGAAACACTTTTTTTTTCACTCATCTATTTACAATCATTCCCTTATTTTTCTTACCTAAGCCCTGACTCCCAGATTTATATCTCTCGTCTCACTCTTCTTCCAGACATACAGATTTGTCCATCAAATGCCTATTCAATATTACCCTTGACCATCCCTTAGGTTCTTAAATATAACATAACAAAGGCAGAATTTATATGCCACCTCCTTAATTTGTTCTTACCAGTGTGTCTCAGATTAGCAAATGGCACCATCATTTAACCAGTTTCATAAAACAAAAACTTACGTCATCCCTGAATTTTACTTCTCTTACACCATATGTTCAACATATCAAAAAAATTGTCCTGCTAAACCATTAAAATATAACCTGAATTAAGTCATATCTTACCACCTTCACCACTACCTTTCTATTAGAAGTCACTTTATCTCCCTTCTAAACTGCTATCATAGCCTCACACCTTACCTTATGTTTTCCACACTTTCACCTACATAGTAGCCCTAGGGGGCTTATAAAACCTGAATTATATCACATTTTGTTATCAACCTATTCAAAATTTTCCCATGGTCTTCCAGATACACAGAATGAAACTAAAACTCTTCATTCTGGCTTTGTCTACATTTCCAATTTTGCTTCCTATTATGTTCCTCCTTGCACACTACAATTTATTCTCAGTGTCCTTCCTCTTCCCTGAATACATCAAAGCTTATTCCTGCCTCAGGAACTTAATCCTTGCTGTTCTCTTTGGAACAAACCTTTTCTCTTCCCATAGCTCATTCATCCAGTTTGTTCACTTCTCTGTTCAAAGATTATTAATTTCGTGAGACTTTCTCTGATAAGTTTATCATTGATACCTCACTTTTTCATTTATAATTCGTTTATGCAGATATATTTTCTTATTTACAACTACTAGAAATCACATTAAATAGTGTGTTAATCTGCTTTTTTCCCCCTGTCTCTGATACTGGTATATAAGCTCAATCAAAGTAAGAACTTTCTTTTTAAAATTCTTTTGAAAAAAACTGGATATTTCAGATGCAAGCTTTATTTCCTCCTTTGGACTTAATTTTTATCTAACTAATATCATAATTTGCTCATTATTTATGGCAAATGTGAATACAGTTGAAGCATATTTTGTATATAAATATAATAATTTTTGTTTAAAGAGATTTAAAGATCATAAATCAACATTGGAGGTCAAAGGTAGCTAGTACATAAATGAAACAACTAATAGATCTTTCCAGTTCTAATACACTCCTTACAAAGCACAAAATCTGCCTGGTTATTCAGATTAACAGTGCACTATTTAGAATTGCTGCAAAGAGTTGAGAATAATTTCATTGAATTCAGCAAGAGAAAAGAACTTGAATACTCTTTGAGATCACACAACCAACAAACTTTCTAAAATTCCTATTTGTTAAGAACTTGAGCTGAGTATTCAATGTACAATGTGGAAAATAAAAAGAGATAAAATAATGTCACTCACAAGCAAGAGTTTACAATTCAGTTTTGCTATCAAACAAATGCTCATGAGCTAACCCTAGAAATATTTCTAAACCTCACACAAATGAGAACACATTTATAAAGAACTAACCCAACGAAGTATGTTAGGAGGGATAAGATGA
Organism: Myrmecophaga tridactyla; assembly: GCA_004026745.1. Taxonomy (NCBI): domain Eukaryota; kingdom Metazoa; phylum Chordata; class Mammalia; order Pilosa; family Myrmecophagidae; genus Myrmecophaga; species Myrmecophaga tridactyla. The sequence goes on along the minus strand of PVIY010008917.1, from coordinate 31,533 downwards.
ACACGTTGTTTTAAAAGAAAGGGCCAATTGAATCAAAGAGATGAATTTTTTAATTTTTTTCTCTAAGTTGTAAAGATAGTGGAGCAGCAGAGATATGTGTGATTTTTTCAGAGGGGAATGGCAAAGTCATATGGAGACATATAATCTGATCATCTAATTTCAGGAGAATTAAGAAATTGGGCTGATTCGAGGGCGAATTGGAATCTTGGCAAGGCCTTGATGCAGAAAAAAGCCTTCAGATTTAAGCCAATTCTTATTCAATTTCTAAAATCAGCAGACAGTTTCCAAAGTTAGATGTGGTAGATCAAATTCAAAGCTTACCTGGATTCTCTATGTTACAAGGATTCCCAGTATCCATGATGTTCTAGAATCCGCAATGGCAAATTAAGCAATTTAGATTCTTCTGTTAATGGCAAGTAGAAAAGCTGGACAAAATAATAATAATAATTTAATGAAAATATGCTTTGAAAGCCTAGAAATCTAACTTAATAGTGAAAAATTTCAGGACCAACATCCAGGGAGGAAAGATAGAGACCTGGAGGTAAGCCCAGTGTTCAGAGCTGGTTTACCCGTAAAGGCAGCTGCTGTTCCTGAAGAGTACACTAACTCTTCAGGAGCTGAGAGACTGAGGAACACTTTTATTCCTTCATATAAAGAAGGACGTATAAGGTGAACTACCTTAAATGCAATGACTTTTACATATGCATACACATATGTAACCACCACTCACATTGACACAACCTTTGCTCACCCCATAAAATTTTCCCATGTCTCTTCTTCCCAATGCAACTGGCATAATCAGTTAGTTTTGCTTATTCTTGAACTTCATACAAATGGAATCATGAAGCAGGGAATCTTATGTCTGGTTTCTTTCATGCAGCACAGTATCTGTGAAATTCATCCATGTTGTTGAATATACTAGTAGTTCTCTCTTCTTTACTGCTGTGTAGTTTCTCATGTTATAAATACACCATATATTAATGCCTTTTCCTCTTTATGGCATTTGGATAGCTTTCAGCTTGGGTTTACTACAATCATTTTATATAGCACATATGCATAGAACTGAAAAATATTTTGTATACAACTTCAATGAGTTTTGTTTTGAACATTTGAATAAATATTTTGGCTGGACATATGTTTCCATTTCTCCTGCATAAATACCTAGAAATAGAATTGTTAGGTCATATAGTAGAGGCATGTTTAACTTTATAAGAAACCTCCAAGCTGTTTTCCAATGCACTTGTGCATTGCACCCTACCACCAGCAATATATGAGAGCTTTAGTTCCATATCCATGCCAACACGGATTTCAGCTATATCTTTTATCAGTTTTGTAAAATTCTCTGCCATTGTTGCTTCAAATATTCCCTCTTCTTCACTCTTTTTTTCTTCTCTTTCTTATATTCAGAACTTCTGACTCTATCTCACTTACCCCTTACCTTATTTCTAAATAATCCTTTTTTCAGGCTGTGCCTTATTCTAGATATTTTCAGAAAACCTATATTCCAGATCACTAATTTTCTATCAAGCTGTATTTCATATGTTTTTAAACCCATTGAATGAATTCTTAAGTTCTGTTGTCATAGTTTTCACATCTAGAAACCCACATGGCTCTTTTAATTATGCCCAGTGCTTTGTCAATAAAGCTTTTCTTTTTTCTCTTTGAACTAGGTAAGGAAAGCTATATTGAAGGGATATACTTAATAATTCCAATGTACTGAGAAGCTATATTCTTTTCCTAACATCTGCTGATTCTTTTGGCTTTCTGACATCAAATCTTGGCTCTTTGTCTGCCTAATTATTTTTTATGGAACATTTTATTTGCAATTTGTTTGTGGAAATAATTTCAGGAACAGTAGAATCTCTGCTCATTTAGAGAGTATTTAGGTTCACCTCTCCAGGATGCTTGGAGGCTGGATACTTAATTCTGTAGGATCAACCCAATCCAGTTTCAAAGAATAATATAACTGGAAACTAGTCTGCAGTTTCTGAAAAAGCAAATATTCTTACAGTTTAACTTTATATCTAGGGTACAGCCTTTAAAACAACAGCCAAATGTAAAGGAGTTCAGCAGTAACGCCACCTCACTTTTGAGGTCCTGAGTTACAATCCTGTCTCCCTCACTTTTTGAACTTCCAGTTGCAACCATCATGCTGGACAGTGTCTATCAGGCTAACCACCTACCAATAAAAATATAAAAATTATTTAAATGGATAGATAGGTAGACAGACAGATAGATAGATAGAGGTATACACACACACACACATAATGATTTGAAGGCATTTGAAAGCATCCAGAGCAAGCAAAAATTTAGGAGTTACTATCCTTAAAAGAATGGATGCACAATAAGGAATTTCCACATTTATTTGAATGCTTCCTAACAGTAACTTTCAGTTTAATATAAGGTACAAGAAATAGAGTCCAAGAAGAAAGAAGCATAAATAAAATGATAAAACACACAAAATCCGGAAAGTAGGGCTGCAAGAGTGACTATAAATTGAGAGAAAATCCATAGTAATGGGAGCCACACAAGAAGGAGCTCCAAAACATGCACACAAATTCCTGTTAAGCATTAGCTGACACCAAAACTGAACATGGATTCCAGCAGACAGCAACTGCTAAGAGGTTAAAGAGTGGTGTGAGCAATATTTCAACAGATAGCTGATTCTAGAGACAAATTTTGGAATTCATGTCTCATCAGTTTAGAGTAGCTTGATAAACAGTTTAGATTTTTCACTGAAACATCAGAAGACATCTGACATCTCTGCAGAGCATGCAGGTGACTGCTTCATTAGCGCTTGAACTGAACCTCATGCTCACCTTCCTTGGCTGGCCACTCAGGCCAGTCTTCTGCCACGTCCTCACAGTGCCTTCAGATAATCCAAAGACTTCCATCACCACTGCCACTTTTCCTCAACCAAGACTCAGAGACTTCCATCAACTGCTGGGTTGACCTGTAGCTCTAGACATTTTGCATCAACCTGTCCACATCTTACTACTTTGGCTGTAGGGATGTAGCTTTGAAGATCTTAGCCAAATATTTCTTCACAATCTCATGAAGGGAGGGAACATGATGAAAAGCCTATGAAACTGCAGAACCAATAAGGTGACTGCATTTTCATTCACAGTATCAAGAATGTGGCATGTGACACCTGGAAGTCCAGGCTGAGCACAACGGATGCACATTGCACTTGAAATAAAGGTTGAATTCTTCACTGCTGGAACTGCACAGACTGGCTACTGACAAAAACGACTCCCCTGTAGCTTTACTGATCCTCATTACTTGAATGAGTAGGGGTAATCCATCAAAGAATTGAGTGACAATATAACCAACTTGCATGAGTTCCAACACCCCCACCAGATCTGTCTTGGCAAGCACATTCTGGGAAATACTGATGACAAAAGCTAAATTGTAGGCTGAAAAAAACACCAGAAGAGCCACCTGCTAAGAATAGGGGCCATATTAAAGTAGTTCTGCTTTAGAAAATCTAAAGTCTAAAAGTAGCCTCTACAGGATCAAGGTAATCTGTTTCTACTCTATATGCCTCCCTGCGAAAATATCACATTTCTTTGTAGGAAAATATCTTCTAGAATTGCTAAACTTTGTCATACATGGTGTCTAGCACCCAGTGAAAATTTATGAGACATGCTAAAAATCATGTCTGGATTTCCAGTCAAATGACTGGAAATAATACAGAAACAGATCTATAGATGATTCACAAACTGAAATTTTCATAAATTTCTTAAAGAAAGTAGAGGGTTATGGTTATATTGGAAGAAAAGAGAATTCATCAGAGAATGAAGATCTCTACATAAAACTCCAGCAGATATTCTAGAACTGAAAAATACATGATCTGAAATTAATAACTTCTTTGATACAACAGTTGGTTGGAAACAGGAGAAGATAGGAAAAAAGAACTCAAAACTAGGTCAACAGAAAATATCCAACCTGAACACAGTAAAATGGGAAGGAATGAAGAGAACAGAATGAAGATAAGAAACAGATGGGATATGATCAAATACTTTAATATACCTATGATTGGAGTCACAGGAATAAGGAGGTAATGTATGAAGCCTGAGAAATATTTAAAGAGATAGTGGCCAGGAATTTCCTGAAACTGATTTAAGAAGCTTGTTGCATGTCAAACAGGAGTTTCTATGGAAAAGAGTGGTCTGCCAGCCACATTAATTCAGTCATTCAAAAACTATATGTTGCGTGCTTCCTCTGAGTCAGGCCCCAAGGACACAACACTGAGTGGACTCTGTCTCTATCCTCACCAAGCTTGCAGTCTAATAAGAAAGACAATTCTGGAGAATTATTTACGATAGTGTTTTTATAGGAAAAAGTTAAAGTTCTGTAAAAATGTGTGTAATTGGGACATGATTCATTACTTTGTATTCAGGATTATGCATATGATCCTGGCTTTAAATTGTGGAGTTTCTTGTACATTAATTACAGCATTTATGCACATTACCTAAAGAGTATTAGAGTGAAAAGCAGGAAAGCAGGAGAGTGAGAGAGAAAACGTCACTAGAAGTAGGATAATCAGTAGGGAAATTGTTCTAATTATCAAAAGGCAAAAGTTTATGGTGGAATGGATTGAGAAATGTAACGAATGTAAAACTATATTTGATTATTGATCCGTCTTGTATAGACGAATAAGAAACTGAAGATAACTTGAATTTGAGATGAGAGTTTGAAGACCATTATACAATTCAAATAAGAGCTGTACAGAGAAACAGGAGGATTTAAGAGACATTAAGGATGTACTTGAAAGCAATCTATTCAGGTACCTAAAATTTAACTGTTAAATGATGATTAAATAAAAATTGGTGAAAGACCTAGATAATCATTTCTTTCTTCCTTCTACCACTAAAATATTTTACTTCATAAGAGATATTTTTCTTGAATATTTTAAGCAAATACACCTTTCCCTTGCCTAAATCAACCAATTTATGCCTTGTAGGAATGTAGATGCTTTATAACCTGGAAGATTTAACACATCCTTGAATGATGAATATCAATAGAATTAAAACCAATATTTTTTATTTATACTTTGTAAAGTACATTATAAAATACTATTAAAACATGATCTCTGTTGAATAATAACTGAAAATATTTCATTTAGCATATTACTGACAAGCCAACTACTTGTCTACTGACTAAACTAAGTATTTAGATTCAAATTGCTGGACCCAGGAAAGAAAAGAAGGAAAAGGAAGGGGAAACTAGAAAGAGTCACCTTTCATGCCAAGAATGAATTGTATCTCTCTCCTCCTAACTAACAAAGACACCAAGTTTGAGTTATTTTCTTCAATTACCATCACCTAGAAAGATTTCGATCACCTTTTAAAATAATGTTTATTTTTCCATCTCTCCCAGCAATAGGAAATCAGCATTGAAAGTTGAGAAAATAAAGAATCATTTTAAATTAAGAAAACAAAATCATCCATTATTTTACAGCCAAAGGAAATCACTGTTATTAGCATTTTTGTGTATTTTCTCTTACCCTTTAAAAAATGTATAAATCATACCAATTCATTAGACAATGCTGTGGCCTTATTTTTCTCTTTACATAAATTATGAATTTACAAAAGCATTTTCCAGTGCTATAAACCTCATATTTAATGGATTCTATTGCACTGTGGACATAGTATAATTTACCATTTTTCTATTTTTGTTTCAATTTTTCACTATTGCTTTTTTTGAAACTGGAATTCAGTAAAAATTATCCACTTGGGGTCCATAGATTTTACTGTTTGTGTCTTTCTTTTTACTATTCTTGAAGATAAATTAGATAATGGAGTCGTTTCTGCTTGAGCTTTGTGTTTGAAGCAAAGTCAATTCTTTTCAAAGGCTCTTCTTCTTTCCTCTTTTTAAAATAAATGGGTTATTTATATGGATGCTTGGAAAAGAGGGAAAGAATAAAATAGAATCAATTTTCCCTTCGACAATCTTCTAAACAAGGTTACCAAAACTAAGATAATGAACTTGCTTCCATCCATAAGAAGCTGGTTTCAAGTGTGCTGCAAACAACTTTTACAACAAATTAGCCGCATGCTCACCCTGTATCCTTTCCTATATTTTCAGCAGTATCTATTCTTTTTATGCTGCTTTTAATGGATGTTCATCTTTCTGATAGCTTTATTCTTTTCTTCATTTCTTCCTTGAGCTTCCTAGCTCACATTTGTCATTCTATTGCATCTTTGTATGTTCCCTGTCATCTTTTATCTCTGCTTTGAGTTCTTCTTTTATAGAGCTTATTACTTCTTGGATTTTATTCCTGGTTATTAATATTCATGAATGCATACACAATCACAACTTCATTTGATCTACAGCCACATTTTTCAATGAGTGCCTTTTCTTGATTGGATTTTAACCATCTTATTGGTTTTGTTGTAGTAGCATCTTTGAACCATTCCTGTGTTGGTTCCATTTGAATTGTTACTCATCTATGAATAAGGCAAGTTCTTTCTGAATAAACCAATAAATAAAGTTTATATTGGTAATGATTCAAAATCATCTTATAGGTTAGCAGGTTTTCTACTTAGGACACTGTGCTGTAGGTATAATTAAATTTTTAACCTTTATTTTTTTTCCCTTGGAAACAAAGATAAGTAGTCTTAAAATGCAACGTTTCTTTTTTAACTCCTCCCTATTATTATAACTAGTTTAAGCAATGCAACATTCATTTCCTTCTGTCGTCATTCTTCAAGCCAAGCTAAATCCAGGAATTTAGCTGTCATTATTCCATTCTCCCATCCTCATTATTCCACATCAGAATTATTGGCTAGAATTGTGCCTGTTTGTCATGTTCTTAGGAGGATGGTGTTCTGTTAGCATTACTTACAATATGTAGTGGTTCAAAGGTATTTCTCTCTCGACATCTATGCACACCGTTGGACTTCTCTGCATATGAGACTGCATCAGATTAGAGTTTCTGTTTCTCTTTTTTGTTCTCCTGATATCTGGATCATTGACATGGGACATCTGCTATTGGTGACAGAGACTGTGTTCTTGGGAAAACAATGGTCTCTTTTAGTAGACGTTCTCTTCTCCCAAGCTGCCCTGTAGCAAATGTCTATACCTTGGCTAAGGCCTGTAGGAGCAAGCTTCCTTCTGTACACTCATCCCAAACTATTTCGTTTTATTCTAATACAAAAGTTAGCATCTAAGCATACTGTTTTGCAACTTTTTTTTTTCACTTAACAGTATGTACATGTCGGAATATTTCCATTTCATCATTTCAGTACAAAGAAAACTCCCTCCCATTTTTTTCACAAATGCAAACTATTGCATTGTATGATATACCAGGATATATATGGCCTATACCTTTTTGATACATTTTCTTTCCTGACCTCTTACTATAACAATCAATGCTGAAATAAACAGCCTTGTAAATCTTCATTTTAATGTGCATCAGTATATTTGTAGGACAAATCCCTAGAAGTATGGTTGCCCAATGAAAGGATAAATACCTTTGTGACATGTAATCACATCTTCAATTTGTGTTGAAACATACACATGCACGTGCACACACACACACACACACACACATACCTGGGAACATATACAAAAAATGGGAGTTAAGTGATTTTCTTTTGGGGGGAGAGGGCATGAGCTAATTGAAGAGAAGACAAGGGGTCTATATTTTACACAATTTATATTTTTATAATTTGTATTTTTACTAAGACCTTTTTGAGTATGTCACCTATTAAAATCTAAATTTTAAATGTCCACCTGTCAATATCTCCTAATAACACCACTCTTAATTCTATCAGGATAAAGGTCTAAAGAGTGTTACAAAGTCCACGTACGCATATGCTGTCCCTGTGCACTAAATCATGAGTTTTGTGGCATATAGGAATAGAATGAAGTCTCACCCATTCAGACAAGGTGGGGAAATGGCTAGAATAAACTACAAAAGATTTTGGAATGCTAATTCCAAGGTGTAGTGCACAGACAGCCAACTAGATATTTGCAAATCCCTAAGTGCTATAAGAAATTCTAAGAACAACCACCTTAAGAGAATTCTTTCTAATAGTGCCCATCGCTGTGAGACTGTTCCACAGTTTAATATAAGAACTGTCCCCCATCCATTCCCTGAAGAAAAAAATATAACAATTTTAAAATAGCTCTTCATTTTATAGTTTAAGACATTCTAGGTGGAAAGTCAAGAGCTTCCCATAGGGAGACAGTGATCTTCCTAGGAAGAAAGAATGTCCCTTCTACTGTGATCCCTCTCCATTAATGTTAGATACTTTTTGGCCTACGTGTAAAAAAAAAGGGGGGGTGGGGAGAAAAAGTTATTTTTATGCCCTAGAATGAAGATTCTCATTTTGTAACCACCTCCCAATTACCCTCTCTGCAGCTCAGACTTAGAACTAGGGGAAATGTACAACTTAATGAATTCTAAATCTACTGATTCTTCTTTACTTTCTTTTTCCTGTTTTGAATCATGTGGCCACATATTAGATCCAGCATGAGTAGAAAAAATCTGCACACTGACTTAAGGAAAGTATCTAGGAAAAAAATATTTTAATATAGAGGGAGATATAAACGTGTAAGGAAATAAAATATCAAACAAGCAAATAAGAAAGGATTTTGCTATTTGAATTGAACGTTATATTGTGCCCATATTTATCATATGTATCTTCAAATAGATAAGTTACAACTATCATAAAACAGGGTCCCTAAGTGACTGCTCAGAAGGCTTGCATGATTCTGAGAAAAGGACTTTGTAATGCACTCCTTCACCAAACCAGCACTTATAAAGGAGGTCTAAAACAAAGAGCCAATGTTGTGTTGCTGCATCAGCTTTTAGAAACATGGGGAAACAGCACTTCTAAAAGAGGTTCATGCTACCTTAGGAAAAGTGGACAGCAATTTGGCAGCTTGGTAAATTCACACAGCCAATTAGTTCTGTGTCATGAAATTTATTTTCCCTATTACATATCATGGTTATTATCACCAGTACTGCTACAGAATCAGTCAATGGTAGCCCCTTCTTCATGCTTTCTGAGATACCCTTAGTGGAATGCTGATAAATGTTTAACATCTGCCACCCTAGGAAAGAAAATGTGTGCGTGTGTATGTATATAAGTTTATGATAAATTTTATCAATATAAAGTATATATATATATATATATATATATATATATATATATCACACAACTTACAAATAATTATGAATAAGGTGAAAGTGAAACAAAGACATATATCAGAATGCTACTCACCTGTCAATGACATACGTGAGCCACTTTTTTGCCGAATTGAATAATAGTCTGGAATGTTGGAAGAATACTCCCTCAATTTTTAAGCTAGCCACAATGTAACAGACAAGACACTTAAATGCAATCTTCAGTATTAACATTTTCTCCATTACTCTCTTAAACCTGAGCAATAAATAAAACAAATAATCTGATCCCTGATTATTAGCATTTGGCAAATTCTATGGTGTAAATATGCCCCCCACAGTCAATATCTGGCTACCAATGTGACACCAAAGGACAGGGAGTTGGGAAGAGACGTGCAGTAAAACACCACTGGCTGGTATTTCCACTATATGATGCAATAAATGTAAATAACCTCAAGCATAGATAATAGAAAAATGCAGTAAATTAATTATGAAATGATGCTTTGCATATGTATTACCTTTTATTTTAATATAATTTATTTAAATGTAAACTTGCAGATTTTAATTTTTAATAGTGGCCTTGTTTAACAACTTGCAAAATTACTGAAATTCTAACAATTGATTCTCAAGAGTTGGTTAAAAACTAACTTCAGCACACCATTGAATATTCCTACAGGCTATTCCTAACAAAAGTTCGTTTTATAAAACATTTATTCTGCTTTGGTTGTTTGAACTTCCAAACTCCTTTTACCTATGAAAATAATATTTTGTCCATGGCTAGGTGGAAATAGGCCCTAAGTTAAATGGTGCATTTATAATAATAATAAACTAGGGAACAATGCCATTTTAGTATACAAAACATTTCCATTTGAAACTCCATTTAATTGGAAAAGAATATAAGTAAAGGCAGAATTTTGTGATGATTTAGAAAGTGAATTTTTGAGCAGGTTCCGAAACTTTTGAAATTGGTGTCATTATTTCTTAATTAAATCTAATCACACTGGAGGATTGGATAAAGGATGGGAAAAAGGGAGCCTGTGTGTTAGAAGATACATTGCAAGTCACTCAATTTGGAAAAGTAAATTTCATATTTTTTCAGTTGTCATTATCCCATGAAAATTGCCTATGTCTGTGTGGCTTGAAACTCTATATATCCCCTAAAAGCCATGTTCTTCTAATCCATTCTTGTAGGTACAGACTAATTGTGGGCAGGACCTTTTGATTAGGGTGTTTTCATGGAGATGTGACCCACCCAATTCAAGGTGGGTCTTGATCCTCTCTACTAGAGTCCTTCGTGAAAGGATTAAAAACAAAGTTTATTTTACAAAACATTTATTCTGCTTTGGCTGTTCGAACCTATGAAAATAGATAAAACATTTCGAGACATGTTGGAGAGAGCCAATACAGAACTCAGAGAGAATGAGAAATGCATCGAAGATACCAAGAGTGGATCTGTAGGGCACAGAGAGATCAGAGAAGTATGCCTAGAAGAGCAAGCAAGTACCCACAGAAGCTCAGAGAGAAAGCAACTGGAATCAGAAGCTGAAATCAACACAATCTGAGAGTGAAGAACCAGCAGATGCCAGGCGCATGCCAGGCACATGCCTTCCCATATGACAAAGGAACCCCAGATGCCATCAACCTTTCTTCAAAGTCGAGGTATCTTTTCCTGGATGCCTTAATTTTGACATTTTCATGGTCTTAGAATTGTAACTTGTAACTTAATACATCCTCATTGTTAAAAACCAACCCATTTCTGATACAGTGAATTTCAGCAGTTTTAGCAAACTGAAACAATATCCATGAGAATTCCTTTACTTTTTTATGCCCACTTAAAGCAAAAATACTCTCAGATTAATGAAACATGCATGTTGACAGGTCTCTTTCCATAGCCATGCTTTATTGGTCTTTAGGGTAAATAGGACCATGTTCTATAGTATTAAGAATTTTAGTATCCTTTACTAAATAGAATTTTAATACCAATCCCAGACAATTCAGAAGACAAATAATATGAGGTAACCTTTAATGCGTATCTAAGTTGAGCCCTTAATCATAAAGCTTTAGCTCAACGTGAGCTTTTAGTTTGCATTGAGAGGAGGAAGGAAAGTTTTAGTTTTTGCAGCATATATATTTCTAGTGCTCCTTTCATATTTTATAGGCAATTCTGTCTTCATGCTTCCTTAATCCTGAAACTGTTTCAAAGGCAACATACTGTGCCAAATGTACAGTGATTATGTAATGTGGACAAAAATCCAGTGGGAAATGTGTAGAGCAGATCAAAATCATTCCACTTAAGACCTTTTACAGTCATTTCATCTAATGATGTTCACTAAGGTCTGATGCACTAAAAGGCAGCCAGTGTGCGAACATGAGACGTGCATCAACATGTGACTTCTCAGTGAAACTGGGGTCATTGTGGTCTTTTGAAAGCTGTTGTACATGCAAAATAACAGCATCTATACAAGAATAAATCTCATGACAAACTTTCTAAATCACTGCATTTTATTCTACTTCCTAGGAGAAATATTTTTCTCGCGGCAAATGGACATCACAGCAGTGTCTTACATGCACAGAAAGTGAAATAGAGAATTCCATCAATTACTCAAGTCTGAAATACGGCTCATCTGAATTTGGGGAGAATTTTCATCCAGTTTACTACTTCCATTTGCACTTTCAGCCACAGATCAAACTGTTACATGTCTTTTCATATGTAATCTACAAAACATTTCTTCATTTCCTTTTATGACCTCCTTTTCAGTTACTTTTTTCTGGGTTCACCAATAATCTATATTCAAAGATTAAGATCCAAAAACATAAGTGTGACTTCTGGTTTATGCTTCAGCATGTAAGGAGTTTGGAAGTCATCAGGGCACATACAGAGACTCACAGCAGAGGTCCATTTTACATGGTCAACAGCTGCTGGAGCCATAAATCAGTAGGAACACTTAAATCGTAAATTGACTAATTGCTTGAGGTTGAGTGTGTAGCGTGAGAACAAGAAATTCCCGGGGGCCATGTTTAGGGGGTGTCCCACACTTATGTGGGATTTATCTCCAAGAACCCCACCACGTTCTCACAGTGAAGATCCAAGAAATTGAAGATCCAAGAAGATCCTTCATTGCAAGAGGAGGGAAAGAAAAATTGTTGTAAAATATACCCAGAGCCTTCTCCACAACAAAATCTTTTAATCCAGGAAAAGGGATTGTGCCAGAACTTTCTCATAGATGAAATAAGGGAATTCCACCTTCTCTGGGCCTCTCCAATCTTCCTGTCTGGCATACAACCATAAGAATCAGGAATTAGGGCTTCAAGGAAATATATTAAGAATATTGTAGTCATAGACGGGACAAAGGGACAAAGGGAAATTAAGCCATGCCACTGGAGAAAAACTTGCAAAGGTTACTGCCCCAAGACACAGGCCCACTAAAAGACTGAGATTTAATTATAAGATTATCGAATGTTTCCCTTCATCTACACCTAACAATACAAATGGGGTTCTGGCATAATAACAGTGAATTGTAACTGAAAAAGCTACATGACCATCACTCTTTCTGAGGAGGAGTACTTAGGGAAGCCCAAGTCAAAAAGACAGACAAAAGCAAGGATTCTAGAGGAACTCAAAACTTCTGGCTCCTATAGACACAGCAAATATGCAACACAGCTCAAGTCTTAGCTTAACTAACATAAATCCTCACATTAAAGCAACCTCGGTTGCTATTACCCAATATATCATGGTTGGTTTTCAACAAAAAGTTACAAGCATGCTAAAAGAGAAGAAAGCACACAGTCTTAAGAGAAAAATCAAGCATCAGAACCAGAGGCAGATATGACACACAAGTTGGAATTACTATTCAGGGAATTTTACACAACTATGTTTAATATGTTAGGACTCTAAGGGTGTTCAATATGCAATGAACTTATGAATACAGTGAACTTATCAGAAACCAAATTGTGTGTTTTCTTTGGAAAAAGTTGTCATATGTAAATCTAGCTCATTACTCTGAATAATTCCTTATGCCATATTAGAGCTTCAATATATGTGTATTTTAAATGTTATTAAGTGTTTCCATACTTACACTGATGTCTCAGTTTGAGAAGACCCAAAGCAGACAAGAGCAGAGCCTTGTGATGAGAGAATTCTAATGCCAATAGTTATCAGTCTCATAAGCAGAAGGAAGTCTTTGGAACTGGTATTAACAGGAGTGTATAAGATATGCATCCTTGTTTTTATTGCTTAACACATTCTAGCCCCTTTTAATTTCTCTGTCATTGATGTTTATTAGATTTCAATAAATTGAAAGTGAAAATTGGCTCTTGACAGGCAGGCCTTGATCCTGGACAGATGTAGTTCTGATATGCCTTTAAATAGGCTAAATTGCTGCAAATAGAGAAGCCATGAACTGAATACACTATTGTCACTATTGTGTAGTCATACCTTTTTATTTATTCATTCATTCATTCATTCATTTGATATATATTTAGGGCCTTATGTGCCAAACAGTATTGTAGATGCTGCAGAATCACTGATAAATAAGATACACCATGAATTTACGTTCTAGTGAGGAGGGGTTATTGGAGTATAGGGATATAGAATATAGTCCATAGTACTTTGGAAGAATTAAAATAAGGAAATACAGTAACAGAAACTCCAAGGAGATAAAATTGAAGTTGATCCTTTAATAGTAAGATGGAGCCAGCCATGGAACAGGAGAGCATGGCATTGCAGGCAGAGGAAACAATTGGGTTAAAGGAGGAAAAATAACTTAGCCTAACAGAGAAACAGAGGATAAGTCCCCATGTCAGCAACTGCATATTTGGAAGAGAGAGCTGAAAGAAATGAGGTAGAGGTAAAAAAGAAAGTAGGGTCTCAATCAATTAAAGCTTTGAGATCCCAGATACATTTTAGTTTATGTTACTTTGATGAGAAGTCACTAGAGAGCTTTAAGGAGAGGAGTAATATTTTTTGTTTTAAACTGTGCTGTCAGATGACATGGTCTTATATACAGAAAACCCTAAATAATCCACATGCAAAAGTTTGAGATAACAAACAAGTTCAGCAAGTTTGTAGGAATTAAAATCAATATATAAAAATCCATTTTATTTCTGTACACTAGCAGTGAATAATCTGAAGATAAAATTGAGTAAACAATTTCATTTATAATGGCATCCAAAAGAATAAAATGCTTAAGAAAAATCTTGATCAAAGAAGTGCAAGATTTGTACATTGAAAACTATAAGACATTGTTGAATGAAATTAAAGAAGAATAAAATAAATGGAAAGATATCCTGTGTTCATGGATTAGAAGACTTAATATTGTTAAGGTAGCAATACTTTCTCCCCCCAATTGATCTACAGATGTGACAAAATTCCTACTGAAATTCCAACTGCTCTTTTTATGGAAATAGGCAAGATAATCTTAAAATTCATGGAATTGCAAGGGACCCAGCATAACCAAAACAATATTAAAAAAAAAGAACAAACTTGGAGACTCAAATATTCCAATGTCAAAATCTACTACAAGGCTACAGCAATCCAAACAGTGTGGTACTAGTGTAAGGACATAAAGATCAGTGGCATATAATGTAGAGTCCAAAAAATAAATCCATTCATCAGTTGTCAATTAATTTTCAACAAGGTGCCAAGCCCATCTGTGCCAGTTTGAAAAGATTATGAGCCTTAGAAAAGCCATGTTTTAATCCTCATCCTATCTCATGGGAGCAACCATTTCTCTCAACCCTGATTCAATAAGGTAGGTTGCAATCTTTTGATTAGAATATCTCATTGGTAATGTGATCTCATTGGCGAGGTGACACACCCGATTTGGGTATTAACTTTGATTAGAGGGAAATGTGACTCCATCCATTCAAGTTGGGCCTCGATAAGTTTACTGGAATCCTCTAAAAGAAGAAATATTTTGGAGAAACATCAGATCCTAGAGAAACAACAGGAACAAGAGAAATGACAGAAGTCTCAGAGCTGACAGAAACTGCATAGCAGAGCTGACACAGATGGAGACATGTGGAGAACAGAAACATGGATGTTTGGAGATACTTGGAGCCCAGCAGATGTTGTCATGAGATGTTAAGCAAGCCAGGACCTGGAGAGAGCCAAGGGAAGTCAAGAGACAAAAGCCAGCCCCAGAGAAGCAAAGTGAGAAACCTCCACAGGAACAGAGGCTGAAGGCAACAGAGCCCAGAAGCAATGGACCAGTGTACCTTCCCAGCTGACAGAGGCTTTGCAGTTGTATCAGCCTTCCTTGAATCAAAGTATCTTTTGCTGGATGCCTTAGTTTGGACATTTCCACAGGTTTAGATAAGTAAACTTGAAACTTATTAAATTACCCTTTTTAAAAAGCCATTCCAGTTCTGGTGTATAGCATTCTGGCAGCTTGCAAACTAACACATCATACAATCGAGAAAGAATAGTCTCTTCAACAAATCATTTAGGAACTAAAAGACATGTCCATATGCAAAAGTAAAAAGATGGACCTCTATCTTACAACATATATAAAAATTAACTCAAAAATTGTTCAAAGACCTAAATATAAGAGCAAAACCTGTAAAACTCTTAGAAGAAAACCTAGATGTAACTATTTGTGACCATGTATTAGACAATAGTTTCTTAGATAAGACACCAAAAGCACAGGCAGCCAAAGGAAAAAAAAAATAGGTAAGTGGAACTTCCTCAAAATTGAAACTTTTGCACATACCATCAAGAGAGTAAAAATACAACACACAAATTGGGAGCAAGTATTTGCAAATCATATATCTAGTATGGGTCTAGTGTCCAGAATATAAAAAATCTTATGATTAAACATAAAAGCCAAAAATAATCAATACAAAAGTGGGGAAATGATGTGAATAGACATTTCTCCAAAGAAGATATACACATGGCCAATAAGTACATGAAAAGATGCTCATCATCATTAGCCATTAAGGAAATGAAAATCAAAACCACAATGAGATACTTTATATACTCTAGGTTGTGTGTGTATGTATATATATATATATATATATCAAAACAAAACAAAAGCCATGAAAAATAACAGGTGATAGTGAGGATGTGAAGAATTAGAACCTTCATACATTACCAGAGGAATGTAAAATGGTTCAGTCACTGACAGAGTTCAGCAGTACATATATGTTCGTCCAACAACAACGTGTATATGAATGTTTATAACAGCATGATTCATAATAGTAAATAAATTAGAAACACTTTAAATGTCCATTAATTGATGAATAAACCAAAATATGGTATATCCCATATAATGGAATATCATCCAATCATTAAAAAGAATGAAAATCTGGTACATGTTACGATGGATGAACTTTGAAACACTGTACTTAGTGAAAGAAGTCAGATACAAAATGCTATATGTTGTCTTATTCAATTTATATGAAATGTCTAAAAAAGAGACAGAAAATAGGTTGGCATTTGCCTGGGAATAGGGAAAGAGAAGAATATGGAGTCACTGCCAATGGGTATGAGGTGATGAAAATATCCTGGAAATAGATGGTGGTGATGTAGCATAGCCTTGTGAATGCACTGAAAACCACTTACTTGTACACTTCAAGATGGTGAATTTTGACATGGGAATTCTCTTTCTTTCTGCTATATGCATCAGGGATTTGCAGAAAGTAGCTGGCACATTCAGATGGTATAAAGAAGAGAATTTAATAAAGGGATGATTTACAAAGATAATGATAGGGTTAAGGGGAAAATATAGGTGTTCTGAAATGTCCTGGAGCAAGCAATAGTGGGGAAGCATTACTACTCATAGGCCTGAAGAGGCCAGGAAAGTGAGGAATCCCCCACCGTGGGAAGAACTGTGTCTGTTACTAAAGGAGGAGGTTGCCCAAGAAGAGCTTAGGTCTTCAACAGAAGCACACTTTCCCTGGCCAACAATAACCTGGAACAGAGGGACCCAGGGTTATAAATACCCCAACCTCACTTTGCTTCCATCATCTGATCTCCTACCAGTGCTTCTCTAATTGACCAGACCCAGCAGAAGCCAGAGGGCAAGGAAGCCCAACGAATACAGTTAAGGATTTAGTGCCCCTGGGGCACAGAGCTGGAGGAAGAAGAATAAGAATTACATCCAGATGGGGCAAAGGGAAGACATAGCACAATCACCATGGTTACTCTTCTAGAAGCAAGGAGAATAAGAATAGAGGAAGGAGTACAGTTAGGAGACTATTCCAGAATTCAAGCGATTGATGATGGTGACTTCATCTACAGTGATGTTAATGGAGATGAAAAATGAAGAAAAGCTTCAGAGGTCTTTTTTGACTTTTTTTTTTTCCTCATGGGCAGGCACTGGAAATCAACCTGGGTCTCTGGCACGGCAAGCGAGAACCCTGCCTGCTGAGCCACCGCGGCCCACCCTCTTTCTTGACTTTTGAAACAGTAGCTAGGAACCAAAAGTTTGGGTGAATCACAGTCCATTAACATTAAGTTGACCTAATTTTCCAACTTTTAGTGCAGTATCTAAGTCTAACCAAGCTCATTTGAAGTCTTAGTTCAGTGTTCCCCAAAGAAAAGATAACTTGGAGGAAGAAGAGACCCACAAAACTGCTAAATTAACTGGCCACCCCACACCAGATCCCTTTTTACCTGGGACTACAGTCTAAGGCTGGGCCTGTACTGGCTGAGAAGAGTAAGTGACTACCTGAAGGGCTTTTTCTCAAAGACTTTGGCAAAGAATGGAATGTCCCAACAAGTAATTCAACCATAATTTATAAATGGGGAAACTGAGACCCAAGGAAATGGCTTGCCTTGCCCATCCAAGGTTGTTCAGTGAGCAGGTGGCATAGCTGGCTCTAAAATCCAGGTGGGCATATTGCTACATCAACACACTTTCAGTAATAGTTCCCTCACTGTGAAACCTCCAGCTAAAATGCTTTGTGTTTCAGCAACTTCTTCCTTATAAAGTTGATTGAAGCCATGGCAGTCTTCTGTTTGTTCTCAGCCCTGCTAAGACAGAAAAGGAAAAGAAAGCTACCATGTTTTAAGGCTGGATTAATAGTGAAATAATTTCCAAACTAATATTAGTGGCATTTCTTGTTGTTTAAGAATGATACTTTTTTAGGCTATTTAGAAGAAGTACATTTTTTTTGCAAGCAATTGTACTGCAGGATGTCTGACTGTAACGAGTATGTAACTTTACCTTTTGATATCACATTAGTAGCACAATATAGTAAATACAGACTTCTGGAGGGAAAAAGCAGATTTTGATTTAACTCTGCCTTCACACATGGAGGACACATTGAGGTATCAGTATAAAAATATATATTTATTTATATGCATTTATGATATATATTGATATATATATCAATATAATAGAAAAACTGTTAAGAAAATACTGAAATCTTCAGAGAAATGTGAGCCTGGACTCCTATGTGGTCAAAATTGAAAATGCCATCTGAGAAATGTGCCTAGAAGGACAGCTGTATTTGTGGCTTTGCTTATCTCACCTGGTAGCCAGAGTACCTTGAGAGTCCAAGATCATGCTCACCAACCGCTAAGATGCGAGTTTCCTCTTTCCCCCATCCCATTTTTGTAGAATTTAACTCCGGTTAGATTGCAAAATTTATGGATTATTCACTTAATTTGAGGGTGCCTAAGAATATATATCAATGATCAAGATAGCTAGGGCCATCCCACTGATTTGTGGGATTACAGGAAAATATATTTTGCAGGGCCCCTCTCAATATAAACAGATTGAACCATCCCAAATCAGCATGTCAGCAGCATTCTGGCAGTCCTGATTTACAAGATACTGAGAAAGAACGGCCATAGTGGTCAGCAGGAACCATCTATTTTTCCAGGTCTCCCTCCTGAAACCAGCCTGGGGGCCCCAAGATGACCCCAAAGGTGCAAGTCCTAGAGATATCCTCAGC
The DNA here is from genome assembly GCA_004026745.1 of Myrmecophaga tridactyla. Taxonomy (NCBI): domain Eukaryota; kingdom Metazoa; phylum Chordata; class Mammalia; order Pilosa; family Myrmecophagidae; genus Myrmecophaga; species Myrmecophaga tridactyla. The sequence goes on along the minus strand of PVIY010008917.1, from coordinate 12,497 downwards.
TGCTAGACTGAGCTATGAAAGGCTGATTTAAGGTTGGAGAATGTACCAAAAGAGTGAAAAAGGAACAGGGTCCATGCACATCTCAGGCAGGGCTTGAGGAACTCCTCCTATCCTATGGTGCTGCCAGACTGAGCAAGTACCAGATGTGGTCAAGAGGCTTAGCAAATTTCAAGGAAGGCACTCCAAAAGCAAAGCCTCCTGAAATTCCAGGCAGAGCAGGTGACTTGCCTATCAAAATCTAAAGGAAGTTTCGAAGGTAGATAAAAACTCTGGTACCATGGACCTAATCATGTCATGGGCCTTGCATCTAATAGGAAGATCAGACATTGCCCAAATATATACAAATGAAATGAGTCAAATTAAAGCAATTCTTTCTGCTTGCATATCGTTTTCTCCGGTCTTGTGACTCAGTGCAAACAATGGGACAGCAGCACCATTGGTACAGTCTGGAAACTTGTCAGAAATGCAGAATCTCAGGTCACCTACCAGATTTACTGAATCAGAATTTGTATTCTAAGGAGTTGCCCTGGTGGTGCATATATATGTTAAAATTTGAGAAGCACTGATCTCTGGTACCAAACTCCCTAAATGCTATAACATAATTAGGAAGTTATCACTCAAGTCTTCTTTAGTATATTAGACCCATGCAAGGAGGAAGCCCATCATGTCATTCGGAAGACACTCCCGAAGGAAGTGTGCGCATCCACCCTTACATGAATCTGATTGGAAAGAAAAGTTACAATCTCCCAGAAAGGCACGATTTTCTTTGGCTTGTGCTGAGCTGATAGTAGTAGAGATGGGAATTGACCTTCTCTGCCCTTGGAAACAGTGCCTAGAAACTGGAGATACATAACTATGTGTATCCGTACTTCCCTTTCAGAATTATACATGTACTTAAAAAGAGTTACTCTCTAAGGCTAACACATCGTTTCAGCATTACTTTAAAGGCCAACTGTTGCAGGAACCAATATCTTTTTTCAAAAAGCATTAGTTAAAACTAAGTAAGTTTACAGAGCTCTGCTTTGTGAAACAAACAAAAAAGGGTACTTATGTACATAACATGCCACAAAAGAATAAATTTTACTATTTTCAGAAGAAAAATTATACACAATCCTGTACTAGAAAATAAGAGGAGTTGCAAATCTTAAAAATCAAAATATCAAAAAATAATATATGGCATATTGAAAATCTAGACATTTTTTACTTCTCATTGTATGAGATAAAACTGCCATCTCCAAGAATTCAGTTAACTAAGCTTGTGTATATGTTCATCCTATTAAGGCACCTATAAGCATCAGAATCAATTTATTTCTAATGTTTATTTTTCAAATAGTCAAAATTCAAATAGAATTGAGTCAAGAAAGATCTCTAAAACTCATGCATGATTTCTCTTCTTAACGAAATTAGTAATGTTACTTTGTTTAAGATCACTTTTTAGATAATTATTTTCCCTAACCATCCACATTTACTGTGAAAACATACACACAAATTCAAAGAAGATTTTGCCCAGTTGGCAGAGAGTAATAGTGGATAGACTGAAGAAATTAGGGCCATCAGAGCGCTGATTCCAATGAGCTAGAGCAAGGAGTTAGGTATCATTTAATGATACGTTTAAACCAAGAGTCAATAGTTTTATGCACATTAATAAACATACAGATCCTTCTAAAATATTTTCTTTTTCAGTTAGTTTGATAATTTCTCTAAGATAAATTGCCTCTTGCTTGAAAGAGTCTATGAGATAATACACGATATGCATTTAGAACTAGGTGTACCCCATATTAAACACCGAACAAATGCTAGCTATTATTATTATTTCACTTTATCATTATATTTTAACTAAGGAATGGCCACCTATAGACAAAATAAACATTATGTTCTCTCTTCCATCCAGTCTTTAAATACCTTCATTTTGGCTGACTCTACTTAAGAACATTCCAGATCTTTTCTGGCTTCCTGGTCCCATCAAAATTCAGGAAGTCAGTATAAATATATATATGAGACCAAACAATTTTCTTGCACCCTGTATCTTGCTGGATACATTTCCCGATGTCTATCTTGTGCTCTTAGAATTTTTTCCTATCAGGTGACCAATTAGTTAATTTGTGAGAAACACATATTACTATAGTTTTAATAGATAATAGTAGTGGCATTCTAGATCCTTCTCACATGACACATGTGCTTTAAAAAAAAAAATTCACACACCATACAGTCCATTCAAAGTGTACAATCAATGCTCTCAGTATAATCACAGAATTGTGCATTTGTCACCACAACAATTTGAGAACATTTTCAGTGCCCCAAAAAGAAAAATCCCATACCCCTTATACCCCCATATTATTGACACTTAGCATTGGTGTGGTACCTTTGTACAATTGGTGAAAGAATATTAAAAATTACTGTTAACTTTGTCCATAGTTAGCATTAGTTGGATTTTTCCCATGTATACTATTAACACCTTGGAACAGTGACATGCATTTGTTCTAGTTCATGGAAGAACATTCTTAGGTTTGCACTATTAACCACACTCATCATCCACAGTAGGGCTCTCTGGCACATGTGCTTTTAAATAGAAATCAAGGGAGTTACCCTGTCAAAGATTCACACAGTTTTGTGCCTCTGAGAAATATCATTTAATTTAGCTTCCCATCTTGCTTTGACTGGTCCTCAGGCTACCGACGTTATACAGAACTTATGTTACAAAATGCAGATCACATTTGAGTGCATCTTCTTAAATGCCTAATAGGAAACAGAAAACCACTGTAATGCTACACTAACTTATAAGGGCCGTGGCTCCACTCACAGAAACCAGTCCCGCTTCCAGCTGGCATGGCGCCCACAGCTCAAAGTAAGTCCCAGACAGAGAAGCCCCTGAGAGGCAAAATATCTGACAGACAAGTTCAAACAGCTCTCCTTTATTCTATTGAGTTACAAGAAGAGCAGCATTTCTTTAAGGAAAAGATTCTGTGTAAATGTTATCACTGCATAATAGTGATGACAATTATAAGGAACTGAGTGACCCTAAAGCATAATATTGAAAGGCAATTGCATAATAATGATACCAATTGGGGAGGAATTGCTGTAAGAAAATGGCCTGAAAGTCATACAAGAAATGAGCGTAGAATTATAATAAATTTTCATTATAGTGGGCCTGAGAAACTTCTAACATAACCCATTCGTTTAAGTTGGCAATACTACACCTCCTCAACTCAACTGCCCCAATCCTCAAAAACGCAAAATGTCTGGGATCACCTAAAATATAGATAGCATAGAAGTTCAACCACCACTGTAATGAATTTAAAATGGCTTCGTGGAGTTGGTAGTATTGAGAAGGATTCTAAGGTCATCTCAGCTGAGAAAGGAGGAGGGTGAGTTATGGAATAAAGCAGGATGGGAATAAAGAAGCATGTTTCACAGGTCCATCCCTGCCTTTGTTGAAATTACATATGGCTTTGTAGGTATTAATCAACTTGAAATTTGACAAAACAGAATTATTTCAAAATTAACAAAGACTTTCTTGCCCTTTTAATTATTTTCTGATTGATACTACACATGTTCTCCCTAACCTACAGCTATCTATCTTCTGCTTTTATTATTCTATTGACATGAGCATTTAAAAAATCACCACTGGCCCCAAAACATCAAATTAATGGCCTTTTCTTCAGATTTTACCCCTTGGCATTTAAAACTTTTAGTATCTTTGACCCCCATTTCAATGGAACTCTCTCCTCTTTTGTCTTTGTGAGGCTCTGTCACCTTGGTTCTCCTCTTTTCTTTATCAACTCTTTTCTGGAATTTTCTAATAATCACCTTCTACATAGAAATTCAGCTTACAGTCTCTCTCTCTGACTCTGCTTTCCTACTCACTGTTGTCACACTGATCTTATTAAAACACTTATTTTATCTTGCTGGCTTTTTACTCACAGGCCTTTCTACTTTTCTGAAATACAGTTCAAAGACCTTAGCCTGAACCACTAGGTTCTCATATTAGCTAGCTGCTTAAACAGCCCTTCATGTAGCTTATCCCAATAGAAATTTATTTTTCACTCATGTAAATATCAACTGAAAGTCGGTTGGGCCTCTGTTCCATGCAATCATTCAACAAAACGGTCCAACAGAGCTTCTGCCTCTTTCAACTTGGACATCAACATCAAATCACCAAATGGGAGGAGAGAAAGTGGAGGAAGGCACAAGCAGTTTTTATGAGGCAGGCCTCCTACTCACATTTCACTGGCCAGAATCAGTCATGCATTCAAGATATCTGCAAGGAAGCTTAGAAAATGTAGTTTAGCTTTGTGTCTAGGAGGTAAAGAAATAGACTTATTAAATAGATATGCATTCTTTGTCACAGTTCTACACGATTTGTGATTAACTCTTCTAAACCTTATTTCTTGACTCCTCAAAATACAGCTTACCTTATCTATTCATTTTTTCCTAGTTATGTCCAGCCCATTTACACTACCTTCCATTTAATAAGATGTCTTTTACTCCACCTGGCCTTCCTCTTCACTGCACAGCTAAACTCTATAAACTTTTCAGAACAGTATTTAAAGTTCACATCACCCACGAAGCTTTCCTAACTTTGCTGTGACCTCTGCTTCCTTTGAAGAGATGGGTCTAATTTCCCATATTACTTATTGGTAGAAGCTGCTCCAAATATTAGAAGTCATGGTACAAAGACCGTGTGTGCAAGTCCAAATCACGGAGTGAACTGTAGGGCTACCTAGACCAAAAGCTAGCTGCATGTTGTATGGCACCCAAAGGTAGACTGGTTTGTTCCAAAGTAAAAACCAACTGTGTGTTTAGTGAGAATCCATATCACACAGAATGTGTGACTCCACAACTTTTGTAGTATCTGTTCATTCCATGATCTAACATTTCCTCATTCTATGGAAACCCCTTTCAATTGACAGCAGTGCACTCCAGTTCTCACATTGGTATAGAGTGACCCCTTCTTTTCTTGCTCAGAGTTATTTAGTATTAAACAATTTAAACAGGTTGCATCTTAGGTAAGGTGAAAATGTATGGCATGTGAAAAAATAGAGAAAGCTAACCTGTAGGAAGAAAGAGGGAAAAAATATGTTCAATGAGAAGAGATCCACCATAGAAAAAGCTAAGATAAGCTTGACATAGTTCTAATTTCTGGTCCATCTTTTCTGGACACCTAAGACTATCAGTTTTCTTCACTGCTGAAAAACACCCCTAAATTCACATAGCAATTTCCTTTTTTAATTTTTGCTTTCATAATTCAGCAATGTAGGAGAGTGGTCAAGGGAATGGACCCTGGATTCAGAGTGATCCAGATTTGAATCTTAGCTCTGCCACTTACTAGTTATATGATTTAGGAAAGTTATTTGTCTCTCTCAATCTATTTTATCATTTTTAAGATATGGAAGATCATAATGATCTCATAAGGTTATATAAGATTCTCCATGGAAAAAACCTAAAAGAGTAACTTGGATATACTACCTGCTCAATAAATAGCTCAATAAATTTATGAATGTACATTTCAAATACTGTACTTCATCTAACATAAAGTGCTATTGATTATAAAATGTGTGACTCAGGATTGATAAAATATCTTATTATTTTTATACTGATTCTTAGGAAAGTTTTATATAAACTTTCATTGATGACTTCAACTAGAATCCAGTGGTTACTAGGCCAAATACAATTAGACCATTTTTTTACTGTTCCCTCTTATTAGAGCGTAGAAATTATAACTATTATTAACTACAAGGTAAGTTTCTTGTTAAGAAGCAACTCAATACTAAATGTAAACTGAGATTTTTATCTTCGGAAAAGTTGCACCTCTCCATTTAGCTCAATGTCTCTCAGGTTGGGATGACAAGCAATAATTATTTGAGATTGAAAACTTTTTTTTCTGTTTTTCAACCTAGTGTGATAATTAATATGTGAAAGAGGAAAAAAAAGCACATCTCCATTTTCATATGTTAGTTGGAAATAGCAATATTGACAAGATCAAGTAACTGTTTTGATCATTAAATAATTACAGATGCTATAGAATTTTGCAATGGAATAAAATACACACAAATGCCAAAATTCTGCGTTAGAAAGTCATTGCCTTAAACATATGGAAATTTAATTTAAGACAAATGCCCAAAAAGCATCTAATCATAGAAACAATACTAGTATCTACAGCATAAACAGGAGTAGGCAGAAAAAGAACGAAATATACATAATGCTTAACTGTGTATTATGTGAATAAAAATAGATATCTTAAGAGTTTTAAATAATTTTGGTATAGTCTAAGAAGTTTACCAATAGCTTGTTCAAAGAGAGAAAGAGTGATTTGTAATTCTGTGGATAAATTGAAAGCATAGGTAATTATATATTCTCTATGGGTGTAAAGAAAATATACCCCAGGCTTGCCTATACTTTTGTAGTTGGAAGGACAAAATAGTGCTGTGATCACATTGAAGAATGCTGAAAAAAGAGGGAACTCATATCTGAAGTCAAGGTTTTCTATTAGGTACTTGGAAAAGACAAGGGCAACCCTCAGAAGCCTTGAATAATACTATGTTATTGGTTCAATACATTGTGTGAGATACTGTAGATTCCAAGATAAATTAAAGCATCCAAGAAAGGAATGGAAAATCATCTTTTCCCATCATGGATAATAAGAGCCTCTCCACAAGAGAAAGAAAGCAACTCAATACAAGATGAAGGGTCCAAACTCTGCCAATTTAAAACCTAGTTATAGCATGCAAACATTGTGTAGGACAGAGCTCCCAAATCTTCTGACAGTAACATTACAGATGGAGAGGAAGGAAATCAATCAACCTTGTGAAATGAAAAGCACACTTTATCACAATGGTACCATCTCTTTGCTTTGTTAAGTGCACTTTTTCCAAAGAGCACATCAGGTATGCATTTTACTCTCTCAGGACCTACCTAAGGCTCTGATCCATGCATGAGGTAATATAAACTAGTTCTTGTCTGAAAATGCTTGTAACGGAGAAAATCGACAACCATTTGAACAGATCAAAACATTCAGCTGTGGGCCAGAGGGAAAGACAGATAAAAGTCGAGGCCTTGCTTAAGGGAAAATAAAAACAGTTTGGAATTTAAAAACAATCTAATACCTAGCATATAATCGGTACTCAATATCTTTTAGTAAATGTATCAAATTGTTTAGACAATGTCTATAGAACAGCGGTTGGTAGCCCATGACTTCAAGGCAAGATCTGACCTTCTGCGTAAGTTGTTTTGTTTTTTTGGGGGGGTGGCATGGTCCAGGAATCGAACCGGGTCTCCCACACAGAAGTGCGTAAGTTTTTGTAAATCAAATTTTATTGGAACACAGCCACATTCACTTTCTCCTGTATTGTCTGTGGCTGCCTTTGAGATACAAAGGTAGAGTTAAGTTATTACAATAGACCTTGTGATCCACAAAGCTTAAAATGGTTACTAGGTGGCCTTTTATGGATAAAATTTGTTAACCTTTGACAGAGTAAGAAACTCTCTCAACCATAGGTGTCCACTGGCTGCATTACCAAGCACATTAGAGGGTGCACGGGTGGTTCAGTGGTAGAATGCTTGCTTTTCATGTGGGAGACCCAGGTTCGATTCCAGGACCATATACCCAAAACAAACAAGCAACCAAACATATTAGAGGGCCCTCTCCCATCTCAACTGATTTTCTTCATTCTTTGAAGCTTGGGGTTTGTTTTAATTTGCTAAAGAAGATGAAATGCAATATACCAGAAATGGACTGGCTTTTCAGGGGATTTATTAGCTTACAAGTTTACAGTTCTTAAGCTATGAAAATGGCCAAATCCAGGCATCAACAGGACAATAGCTTCGTCTTGAAGAAAGGTTGCTGGCAATCCTCAAGGCACATGGCAATGTCCGCTGGTCCTTCTTTGCCAGATTTCATTGCCTTCAGCCTCTGTTTGCTCATTATGGCTCTCTTTCTGAGCTTCTCTGTGGCTTTTTTTCTATGTCTTCTCTCTGTCTCTTAAACTCTTATAAAGGACTGAAGTATAAGAATTAAGACCCACCCTGGATGAGGTAAGACATATCTCAACTTAAGTAAAGATATCACGCACCAAAAGATGCTATTTTACAATAGACCTACACCCATTAGCTTTAAGAACATTCTTTTTGGGGGTACATAGAGCCTCAAACTATCACAGGATTGCTTTCAAGTACTCTCTGTTTTTCTGCTGAAATTCATGATCATAAGTCCCAATAGCTGTTTGTAGACAGGCCATTTTGTAAATGTTCTCTTGCATGAGCTGATGGAATTGCTGCCTTTCCTGAAGGAGCAGTCTGCACTGGAGAAATTTCTTGAAAGAATCATGTGGAAGAAAAAGACACAATGGTCTATCCTATGCACAGTAAAATAGGAATATGAGATTACCCAACATGTCCAGGTTTCTATTAAAGGTTTGAGAAAGAGAAGAAAGAGTAATGAGAATACATTTATACTAAGGATTTATAACAAATATAAGATACCCATTAATCATTAAAATGGATCTGATTCTACACTTGCGAGCTAATGAAAATCTTCAGCAAACTTATAAGTAAATCTATTTTATATTCAATTCCCCCTATAAATTATAGTCACAGATTTCAAACTAGTAAAAAGAAATTTTAAATGTGTTTGCTAAAGGAAGAATATTTTTAAGGGGATTAGGGAATAAATGCCTAAGTAGAAAGAATGCTTACTTATTGGGAGTCAAACATTTACAGCAGCACTTATTCTTCAACTATGAATTATAAGACTCTTTAATACTTATTTTGCCAAAACAAAAGAATTAAATAAACAAAGAAGGCAATACAATGCTTCACAAATATTTACTGCATATAAAGATGCATTCACAGAAGAGGAATGGTTGGTAAAACAGAGGACCCAATTTCTACTTTTAGGAAGCTTCGAATCTAGAGAAGAAACCAGGACAATCCAATTGAGTTTTATAATAACAAAGACCAAAGTCTGTGGATCTCCTTTGGATACACATAATATTCCCCCAGCACAGATTCAGCCTTAAGCAAAGTGTTCCATCAGGCACATCATAATGATAATTGACACTTATTGCCAGGCATTGTACTAAGTGCTTTACATGCATTAACTCATTTAAGCTGCCATACAGCCTTATAAGGGAGTTACACTTACTATACTTCATCACATCAAGACAATATGGATTGCTAGGCAAGTCATCACATTAGGCACCACCAAGAAAAAAAGTGTTGCCAACTAAATTATGACATTCCATTGATTTTAAGACAGCCTAATTTTAGAGATGTTAATTGTGAAAATGTGTGCTTCTTAGACTCAATTAATTATAGGCCTTAATCCCATTTTAAAGATGAGAAAACCAGAGCACAAACAGGTGAAGTGTTTTGCCTGCAGTGACTTAGCTAGAAAATGGCAAATCACTGAGTCTCGCCTCAGATCCTTAAACACTGTGTTTCTACCACATATGATAGAAAACTAGATGTATCATATTGAATTTCCTAAGACACACAAAGTATTGGTTGTGGAAGCAAGAAGCACAAAGCACTCACAGGATACACAGTAGCCACCTCAAAGAAGTCTTTTTCTTCATGTGTCCTGTGAATTCTTTCTGCACAAGCTCCTGTTATTTCAACAGGAGTATTTATACTTCCCTTTTGTTGCACTACAATCGTGACTTGAGAGAGAGCTCTAGTAAGAGGAAGAGGGCAAGGCAAGTTCATTAGCATGTTCTGATTTGGACCACATTGGAAAAATATTACTAAGCACCATACATAGAAGGCCTCTACAAAGCACAAATATATATACATGGGCTTATATGACACTAATATAATAATCTAAGCACTGAAGTATGTATTTATATACTGATATTTTGGAATAAAGTATTGATTTATAAATCACACATAAGATTCTATCTGCAAAAGGCCTTTGAGAACAGAATATTCGGATGGGAGGGACCTGTATATGTGCCTGTGACGTCAGTTATTACCTCAAGGAAGAAAAACACAGCTGAAAAACTATAAGCTATCTAAGGGCCCAGACTGTTTGCTGTCTAGCACTCAGCACAGCACCTTCCACAATAGTCAATACTTTTTTGGGAGCATATTCATGACTTTTTACAATTTTTTCAGAAAAGCAAACACTTTGTTGATTTGGTAACACTTTATAAAGCACATATATCAAATGTTGGCTGCATGTGACTTCTGGAAATCAAATGTAAGAGCTCAGGATTTCCAGTGTAACTGTGAAATTGAAGTAAATGTTCAATTGTTCAGTGGACCTGAAAAACAGGGAACTTCTACGTATTCTAAAAGCCTTAACAATCAAAGCCTGTGTATATCCATAATTTGTAAACAGTCTTGAGACACTGTAACAAGAGATAGGACTTTTCGTTTTATGGATATTGTTTGCTTACTCTTGCTTTGTCGTTAGTGACCATGTCTCTCACAATGTGGATTAGAGCTATTTTATGAAACCCACTTTGGATGGGACTAAGACCACCACAGATAATATATTTTGGCTTACCCCATCCCACAGAGTTTGAAGCCAAAATGAGGACTTGTTGCCTTGCATCATGTTCAAACTGAATTTTCCTCTCTAAAGCCAGAATCTATTTCATTATAATTGCAGTTATTTTGTCCTATTTCATCCCCTATAATCAAAGTATCATTTTTAAATTGTTAAGAAATGATAGATGTCAAGAGTTTTGGAAATCAAACAAAATGTAACAATTTGATCTTTCATGAGTTAGACTGCATATCAAAATATAAACTAAACAGAAATTTTCTATCTGACATACTATAGATGTAATGCTAGTAAACAAGAGAAGAAGAACAAGAGAAGAAAAGTGGCAAAGGGCAGAAGGGAAAAAATTAAAAGTCTTTGCAGAACAATGATTGTTTACTTTAAAATGCAAGGGATATTCTTTTGAAGTGAATATTGTGCTAAGTGTTAAGCCAAAACCAAAATTATATGAATGGAAAGAAAGTAAAGGCTTTGAGTCCCTGATGGATTTTTGGAATTCCTGTGGAAAGTTTGATGGGCTGTCTTTCGTTTTATAAATAAACTATTGTGGTTTTAAGACATGTGTTGCGTCTTGGTTTATTTAATTCTGAATAGCAGAAAAAAGAGTCACTTGTTGGGTAATACACAATTTATTGGCATTCAAAGTAAATACAACAGATCATGTTTAAATTAAAAATGGTCTTGCCTCAGGATGAAAGCCAACAGGCAACATAAAAAGGACATGGTGCTTGTGAAGAAAATCTAATCTTTATAAAAACGATATAAACCAAACGAAGGCAAGAGAAATATTCCTCATTGAGTAGACACATTTAATCTAGTCAATTTGACTTCAATATTAGTAAATATTTTCTTATTGCTCAAGAGGGCAGAATATACACTTTCATTTGTAAAATCATTAGAAGAGAGATGGCTGGGGGTGTACTACATAAAATCCTGATCTAATTCACATTTCAGAATTTTCCTTGCAAATTCACTGACACATATCAAAGCAACCTGTAATAAAATTGACCTATAAATAGGCATAATATATGGGTTTTTTTTCCTATTTGAAAAACATATTTGTTTTTGCAGTTACAAAGCCTCAGTTTTCACTTTAATTTTTAATGAAACTTCATGCCACTGGTCCTTGGAAATACAGATATTTAATGATTTTTTTCAGTCATCTTAGTTTGACCTCACGTGAGCATTCTGAAACATATACCTTAAGGGTTTCCACATAAAATTGGAGATGTTTAAAACTATACACACAAAAATAATCTGTGGAAGGTACAAAGAGGAGTTTTTGAATCCCAGGGAAAAAAATCTTTAAATGATATTTCACTGACACCAGGAAAATGCTATTTTCAAATTGACACCAATTTTGAAAGTCTAAGAGAATCAATACCTTAACAAACATAGAACCTGGGCATCACCAATAACCTGTGACTTGGTGTGTTCCTTATCCATATTTCTCCCCTTTCTAGAGTTTAAGTTTGCTGACTTTAATGAAACTTTATTTAATTTAATTACTTTAATTAGTATTTATTCTGGAGAGAGGGAAGAGTAAGTGAAAACATGAAAGGAAATTTATAAATACACAGAGAGAAACACAACCAGGCCAACGTCTAATAGTTTTGGTTTATTCTTTTTGGATTAAAAGGTACAACATTTGCATTTATGACTAATTTACAGCAACGTCTTACAAAATCATATTGTTTTTTTCTAAATATGCACAATTTAGAAGCAAGTTCCTCTCATATATGTTTGCAAGTATTTGAAGTCATAACCTTTCAATATATTTTTATTGTTGGAAATTCAAAATATCCATATCTCCATAATGTGGCCAACCTACACTCAAGCACTCAGCAAAGTGTGGATGAACAGATGCACAGATAGACAGGAAGATAAATTGATAGATGATTATATAGAGAAAGAAAGAGAGAAAGGGGGGGAGAGAGAGAGACGGAGAAAGAAAGGAAGGAAGGAAGGAAGGAGGGAAGGAGGGAAGGAGAGA